>JZKD02S0619414.1:165397-186429 GCA_000966675.3 Picea glauca
ACTCCCCCGCATGGAAGATTGTACATACTTCTAGGGTATAAATACTTCATGGGGTATAAACACGGCTGAAAGCAAGGACCTCTGAATCAGGAAGATAATCAGGCTCCACAACCAACAACTTGTCCCAAATGATTGATGTGTTCCCTCCATGTTTTGATGTACACCAGAATGTCGTCAAAGAAGACTAAGACATATTTTCTTAGGTGTGGATGAAATAGTTCATTCATAGCTGCTTGGAAGGTAGCATGGACATTAGTTATCCCAAAGGGCATCACCTTGAATTCATAGTGTCCTTCGTGAGTCTAGAAGGAGGTCTTGGGTACATCTTCTAATATTACTCTAATCTAGTAATATCTTGATCTCAAATCAAGTTTTGAAACAAATATGGCTCCATGAATTTCATCCAACATTTCGTCGATGAAAGGAATGGGAAATTTATTCTTGATTTTTATCTTATTAGGCCCACAATAATCTATGCATAATATGAACGAACCATCTTTCTGTCATACTAATACAAATGGGGTTTCATATGGGCTTCTAATTATTTTGATAACACGACATTTTAACAAGTCTTGGATTAATATTTCTATTTATTTTTTATGATGATGGGGGTATTTGTATGGTCTAACCTTGACTGGACTTGATCTTGGTTTAACTTCAATTATATGTTCAATTCTTCTTTGTGGTGGTAATTCCATGGGGAGGTCTTGAAATGCCTTCTTGTGTTTTCGAATTAGATTTTTGATTTCTGAGTTTCTAAAGTTTTGTTTTGATTCTTGTATTTCCATTTGGTGGCATTGGATAAAATAGGTAGTTGCTCCTTTCTGGATCATCTTTTCCATCTTTTGGGATGATACAACTTGTGTTTGGGGAGGTTGAAAACCATATAATTTATACGTTTTCCCTTGCCATTTGAATTTGATTAAATGCTCTTGATGATTGACTAAGTATGCGCCTAAAGTTTGCAACCATTGGACTCCTAAAACCACATCTACTCCTCCCAGGGGTAAGGTGTAAAATTTAGATTCCAAATTTAAATATTGAATTTGGAGTTTTACCTTATGGCATTTTCCTACATTTTCGATTTTCTTACCATCTGCAACCATTACCTTCATGTCTGGGACCGGATATACAAATAATTTGAGGTTCCTTGCAACATTGACGTCAAGAAAGTTGTGGGTACTTCCTGTTTCAATTAATACTCTAACATTTTATTTTTTGATGTGTCCTTTTAATTTGGGAGTTTGTGGTTGGCTAATGTCTATGATGGTTTCTAATGATATTCTTGGTGTGTCGTTACCCATGAGATTTTACATGTCATTTTGGATTTTTTCCATTTCTTCAATAATTGATTCTTCTTAATCTAATTCATGGTCGTTTTCTGCTTCACAAGTATATAATTTTTTTGAATTGTCTTCTATGCGACACCTGTGTCTTGGGTCCCATTTTTCTCCACATCGTTTACATTTTCCTTCTCTTATTCTTTGGTTATCCAAACTTCTTATTTTATCTTCTCGTAGGTTGGGTGGTATATATTTGTTAGTTTCTGTGTTTGCATTCTGGGGTATGTTCCTTCTTGAATAAAACTTGGTGAATCTTGATTGGCCTTCTAGTTTTTCTTTTGCTACTTTTGCCTTGCGTTTTGTTATTTCAACAATTGTAACCTCATGCAATTGTAACTTGTCTTGGATATGTGTCTTGATACCACCTATGTAATACTAGAGTAATTTATTATCAGATAATTCAAATACTCGGGTGGAAAGGGATTCCCATTGGTGTGTAAATTCGTCTACGCTGCCTTTTTGTTGTAACCTGGTGAGTTTTGAGAAAAAATCTTTCTCTGAAATTCCCTGGAATCTTTTAAAAAAATCGTTTTTGAAGGATTTCCAAGTGTATGAATGGATTCTTCCTTTCCACCACAGGTACCAATTGTATGCAGTGCCTTTGAGGTACATGGATGCATATTTAACCTTTTCTTCATCGATTGTAATGTTATATATATGGAAATATTCTTCAGTTTTGTTAAACCAAGCCATGCATTGGTTATCACCTCCATTGTATTTTGATAGTTCAATTTTGGCTTTGGGAGGATAAATTATTAATGGTTGATGTTGTGATATAGGTTGAGAATTTAAATTGAGGGAGGTGGTGGCGGTGGTGGTGGTGGTGGTGATGTTTTAGAAGTGCTTGAGTCACTTGGCTATGGTTGGGTGGCTTGTTGGTGCCCTTGGCCTTTTATTAAATTTAAAGGCTCATTAAGCTTTTCTTCCTGATGTTTTGTCATCACAACCAGACTTTGTTACAAATTGTCATTTATTTCTAGTTTAAAGTTTCCCAAACCTCGTTGTAGGTTAAACCCGAGTTCTTCAAAAATATCGTCTTTAAGATCTTGTTTTAGATTATCCATTCATTTTCGTAATTCGATTATGACTTCCGCTGAAATTTTTTGTTTAAGATTATGGGTCAACTCTTGTTTGAGTGCCTCCTTACTAATCCTTATTTCCTCTCTCAACTCCTTGTTATTTTTTTGTAATTCTTTTTCGAGTAATTGTCGAGCATTTTTCCATTCTTGGTCTATTTTTTCGAATTGGTTTTTTAATTCTGACATTTTTTCTGGTATTTGGAGGTGAATACTTTCCCACAATTTTTGACTCGATTAAGATGCCCCTAAATACTCAATCTCTTAATATAGAGTTTAAAGTATTTGAATAACTTAATTTGATTTTTATATAAAAAAAAATTAATAATTTATAAATAATTTTTTTTATATATAAAAAGTGGCTTCTTTTTTAAAATGTACGACCGTATGTATGTTTTAATAACAAGTGGGAACATGTTGACCTATAGTGTATTGGTAGGAAATGTCTCGGGGGTTGTCGGGAAAATTATGTCAACAGGTGTGGTCGGGGCGGACAGACAGAGGTCGGCGAGGTGGTGTGACGTAACCTACGGAGGGTCTGTCAGGTTAGTGGGGGTCCTGTGGGGGGTTGGGGGAATGTGGGACTGGAGGACATGTTGCGACGGGAATGTGGGGGAGGTCGTTGGGTGGGACAAGCTGCGGGATAGGTCTGCGGGAAGGAAGGTTGGGTCGGGAAGAGTGGAGGGGTGCGGAAAAATTTTGGGGAGTATGGTCGGGAGTATGGGTGAGTGGATGGGGACGAATGGGGTAGAGGGACGAATGTGTGGTGGATGTGGAGTATGGTCAGGGGAGGATGAGATGAAATTATGGGGTTTATAGGGGTCAAGTTTGCAAGTGTTGGGTCTACGGTGGGGCTACGAGGGTTACAGGGGAAGGGGTTACGAGTGTTACGGGGGAACATGGGTTAGAAAATAGAGGAAGGGGTTACTGGGGTTAGAAATAGGAACATGAATGTGGGGATAGGGGGATGTTTATGTAAGGGAGAGGGACGGGGCTGAGTGAGGGAATTGAAATGGAAACAGGGTCAGGGACAGTGAATTGATGGTGGATGCGGAACAAAGCTCTGATACCACTATAACAGTAAACCTATTATTTAGTGGAAGAAAAAATATTTTGAATAGTTATTGAATTGATAAAATATTAAAGATGATTACAATTGAGAAATGAGGGATTGCTTATATACCCACACAAAGGTTCCCATAACCAATATCCATTTCTTTTCATGATTAGTAATTATTATTTATTAATCATCATTTGATTATTATATTATTAATATCTTATTTTATGTGTATTTGTATGTTCATAACACACTCGTAGAATGGAGCAGTAGGTGGAATAAGTATTTAAAACAATTCCTAATAGTGCACAAGAAGGGAACATACCAACAAAGGATAATATTGATAATATAACACATGCTATGGAGGCTTACAGGAGCCACATTACAGAGTTGACAGAACTCCTAGTACCCAGCACCCCACAAGAAGTAAGAATACAAAGGGAGTAGGAGGTTATAGGTCATTCAGAGATCATTACGCGGAGCATCTAGGAAATCATAGAGCTATATAATAAGAGTGCGTAGCTGTGGAAAAATAATCAAGAGGATCACAAAATATAGGAGTTAGATTAGAAGGAATAAGGTGTAAATACTGCGGTGAAAGACTTAAAGTAAAAGAAAAAAAATGATGACCATAATAGATAGATTGAAGAGTGCGTAGGAAATAAAGAAATTGCAGGCAGAGCTGAAGAGTATATCAAGGAAGGCTATATTGGAGCCACTATAGGAAGGAGAGGAACAAATACTGACAGAGATTGATGCAGCTAAGGGTCGTATTGAAAAGGTTCGATTAGAGAGTGAAGAAATACTAAAGGAGCATATTACAACGCAGATTGTGGAGGTTGTAGCAGAGAAGAGCATGCAAGTAAAATCAACAGTTGAAGAAATTTCAAGCAGGTTCCACGAGTTAGAGAAGTCAAATCAGTAGGCACACACTACCTGGGTGGCTCGAGATGAGCCATAGGTGAGTGTTGGGGGCCTGTTGGCATAGGCCATTTTGAGGAACAACGCAACAATTAAGGAAGACAGTTAGAAAATGGACCAGAAAAGGAGCACACACTGGATAACAAGGGAAAATAGCATCGAGAAATGATCTAGGTGGATATCGGTGGCCACCCACCTTTTCCAACTAGCTCAAAACATTTATCTAGCAATTTTGGTAATTTACTATTTTTAGTAGTTTTTCATGTCCTGAACTTTCGGAGTCGTTTTGAGGCCCTAAACGACGTTTTTTTGGGAAAACGGGGAGCAACATGAAGGTTCCTTCGATGTTTCTCACATCAAAGTTGTAGTCCTTAGATAGATATTTCTAACGAGGTATTGAGCACATCAAACAGAGATCGTATGAAAAAGTTACGACCCCAGGAAGTTGATGTACTCACTTACCCAAACGAGGCCCACATGACTTTTGGCGCTTTATCTCCTAAGGTTAGGTTTTTGTATGTCTAGGGTTTTTTACATTCATTTTTATTGTAAAAGGCCTTCAGATCCTCATTGTAGTCATCTTCTTGTGAATGCGAGTAGCTGTCACATCTCTTCTCAGAGATAAGTTGCCACCATTCTAGCGAGTATTTCACTCTGTATTTTTACAGTCTCTGTACATTTATTTCATTAATAGAAATCATGTATTACTGTATATCTGTGAATCTTGTTATATTTCCAATATATCTTTGTTATATTGTTATCTCTCTTGCAATATCTCTTTATATTTTTGTTTTATATCTACGCTCTCATTTCATGCCAAAAATAATCCAGATCAGTGGTATCAGACTAGGTTGCTCTTGATTGTTTTTCAGTGCATTTCCCCGACGAGGTACGAGTATAGAAAGTTGGGTCTCAAGCTTTTCTCTCTTGAGGAAAATCACTCTTTCATACCCAAGAAACCCTCAATGGCGGAAGAAAAGAAAAACGACAGAGCATACGATTCTATCAATTTGTTACTTGAGCAAGCTCTCACGCGACAGAGGGATGAAATTATGGAGAATTTTTCCCACATCCTTCAACATCTGTTGATAGCATCATGCATATCTTCATCAAGAGTCCACTTTGGAGGCACCTCGCCTTTTAAGGTACAGGTCAATTTTGATATTCCTATATTCAAAGGTCAAATAGATGTGGATGCCCTAGACAAATGGTTAAATTTGTGAGCAGGTTGTTTCTCTATTCACCATCTTTCTGACAGGGAAAAGATCACCTTCGCACTCCTTAAGGCTCTCCCCCATGTCAAACATTGGTGGGAAACTTACTGGGAGAAAATTTCCACATATGAGTTTGGAATATATGGGGTCGAGCCCACTTGGGATTTTTTTGTGGATGCGATAAAGGAACAATATTACCCTGTTGGAAACTATGAGGACCAATACATGAGATGGACCACACTATGGAAAAAGAGGGGCCAAGTAGTTCCGGAGTTCACCAATACCTTCCATACCTTGCGCACCAAGTTGGGTATCAAAGACTCTCAGTGACATATGGTTCTGAAATACCGCAGAACTCTACATAGATACATCCAAACTGAAATGGATTTTTTGGACATCTCATCACTTGGTTCTGCTTATCGATATGTTATTAAAATCGAGCATAAATTTAGGCACCAGAACAAACGGGAGTTCAGATATGCAAATTCGCAACAACCAAAGTATGAGAAAGACAGTCCTAACAAACAACTTCTAGAAAACCAGTCTAAGCCACAAGAAAAGAAGGGTCATGGGAAGACGAAGAAGGACACCGGAAAATGGTGTGATTTCCACAAAATCCCTTGGCACAACACCGATGAATGTCGCTCAAAACAGTCATTGGTGGCTGGGATCAAATACAAGGAGTCGAACCCTGATTCAGAGTTTGATTTTGAAAATACTAGTAAAAGACAGATCATCGACGCAGACCCCATTGCTATTGTCGCGACCGCAACAATTCAACTAGAAGAACCAACAGATCCTAAAGAGGGGGAGAAACTTTTTCATTCACAGATGTGGGTGAAGGGGACCCCACTGCATTTTATTGTTGATAGAGGAATCCAAAAGAGCCTCATCTCATCAGAGGTTGTCAAACAGTTGGGATTGTCAACAACACCACACCCACAACCATACAACATCGAGTGGCTTCACTAGGGACAAGATCTTCGAGTCATCCAACAGTGTCAACTATCATATAGCATTTGGCCCTTCAAGGATGAGGTATTATGTGATGTTGCCCCACTGGATGTCTGTGATTTTCTTTTGGGCCAACCATATATGTGGAAGAACCATGACATCTATGCATCTCGACCTCGTAGTGTCATTGTTACTCTGGGGGGTCATCTCTACAGAATACCAGAGATAGTTCCAACTATTGTCCCACCTAAATAGTGTCGCAAGGTAGTATCTCATACTACAAATTTCAAATTCTTCACAATCTGTTCAAAAGGGGAATAGAAGGATACTGCAACCACTACAGCCTCGACCCAAGAACCTTCTATCCAACAGAACCAGGTCGACAAGATTACAGAAAAACGCAAAGATTCCTTCTGCACATAGTCATCTCAAATATCTCGACTGGTTGAATAGATTCAACCCCACCAGCAATAGGTTTGTGATAGCCTTCCACAAATCGAGCAACGCGACATCTCCAGCAAGGCAAGCAACTCACCAAGATTTAGATTCAGCAAACGCTTCCCTCTCTCCCCCAGGAACTCAACACAATGGAGAGCATTGCTTTCTAAGGAGGGAGGATTTATCTAGGTGGATATTGGTGGCCACCCACCTTTTCCAACTAGCTCAAAACGGTCTGGCAATTTTGGTAATTTACTATTTTTAGCAGTTTTTCGGATCCTGAACTTCCGGAGCCGTTTTGAGGCCCTAAACAACGTGTTTTTGGTAAAAAGGGGAGAAACATGGAATTTCCTTCGATGTTTCTCACATCAAAGTTGTAGTCCTCGGATAGATATTTCTAACGAGGCATTTAGCACATCAAACGGAGATCGTATGCAAAAGTTACGACCCCAGGAAGTTGATGTACTAACTTACCCAAACAGGGCCCACATGACTTTTGGTGCTTCATCTCCTAGGGTTAGGTTTTTGGATGTCTAGGGTTTTTGACATTCTTGTTTATTGTAAAAAGGCCTTCAGAGCCTCATTGTAATCATCTTCTTGCAAATGCGAGTAGCTACACATCTCTTCTCAGAGATAAGCTGCCACCATTCTAGCGAGTCTTTCACTCTGTATTTTTACAATCTCTATACATTTATTTCATTAATAGAAATCGTGTATTACTGTATATCTATGACTCTTGTTATATTTTCGATATATCTCTGTTATATTGTTGTCTCTCCTGCAATATATCTATATATTTTTGTGTTATATCTCCGCTTTCATTTCATGCCGAAAATAATCCGGATCAAGAAAGAAGGAAAGTCAAAGGAAGAAGGACACAAAAAAACTGTGTGTAGGGAGTTAGAAAGTGGACAAACCTAATCCACTTGGGTTAGTGCATTAGGGTTTCGGTTATTGTTGTAATAGGTTTTAACCCATTTTTGTAGTATAAATATGTATTGTAATATCTGAGAAGATCTAATTCGAATAGTGTATGTTGAGCTATTGAGCGATCTAGATGCGGATCTAGTGTTGGAGATGATCTCAGAGTCTATTTTTGAGAGAGAGATATGCATTGTAACTGAGGGTAAGGCCGCAAGTTGTGGATCTTGGAGAGATCTTGTCTTCCTTACTATCTTCAATTGTACTTAGATGTAATGTGCGTAGTGCTATGAACCTTTGATGCAGAATAATAAAAGAGTGATGAATTCCACATCTTTCTAGACATAGCCCAGGGGGGGTGAACCACAGTAAAACTTTGTGTCTCTGTGTGGAATATTTTATTTATTTCTTGTTTAGTTATGCTGAATGGATGAATATGCAGTAATAAAATGTAGTGCGCACTAGAACAATTACAATATTTACTGCAGAATGAACTTTAATGAATGGAAATGGTTACAGAATGGTAGTTATGAATGTGATGATGTGTTAGAATAATATATCTGATGAATATTGAGGTAGAATGTATGTTCAAATCCCCATAGCAGCATGCCTTACACGATTGCATACATTTGGGTCCTGCAGTCATCCATAAGCCATCTCGGGTGAGACTTCAAGTCAAGTAGTCACATGAGCATTGACTACATGAAATTTTTTGTTCAAGAAACAAAGTAATAATTGCTAGGAAAAGGAAAGTATAATGTACAGGAAGTAATGATAATTTTTTGGTTGAATGCAAGATGGAAGAAATTGCAGGAAAAGTGGTATTCAGTATGGTGCTTGCTGAAATCCATAAGGAAGACTGCATCCTACTATTGCAACAACCATGAAAAATTATGAGATAGAAATTCATATTTTGGGAAAAGTTGAATTCCTTATGAAATAAGTTTGAGTTTCTAAATGAATTTTATTAATGTTCTCTCATAATAATTGTATGTGTGTGATACATATGAGATAATATTGATTAAAGTTGGAATGCGGGAAGAACAACTATTGTTGGAGACACTGGAGCCCTATAAATGTAGAACCTTGGTGGGGTTCTAATAATGAGTTGGTTCTTTCCTTATGTGTGAAAGCCTTGGAAAGATGGATCGTTGAGGGACTATGTAGCAGTGAAGGGATACATGAGCCTGGAAGGGTGAGTGAAACAAGGAAGAGGCAACTCAGGAGTTCTTATGGCATGACAAGTTATAATAACGAGGGTGTGTCAATGGAACAATGAGTTGAATTATTTCTTGAAACAACTCTATGGAATAAAGAAAATGAATTCTAGCTATAATATGAATACATGACTTGTTGCTTGAAAGAAGAGCACCAGGTGGATAACAATCTTCATTAGCAAACACATGGAGTTTTTTTAGGAATTTTGAATTGTACATGGTATCTAATGCACTGAGGAAAGTGCATAAATAAGGGGAGGGGAATGTAATACCCCTAGGCTGAACCCCAATTGTAAATATAAATGTAAATATGCTTATAAGTTGGTGACCCAGGTTATTATAGGCTAGAAGGCTTATGTGATTATTAGGCCAAAGAGCCTAGATAATAAAGGCTAGTGAGCCTATTATTGTAATATGTAAACACTCATATCATTAATAAATTACATCAATGTTGTAGACCGACCCACAAATGAGTATGGGGGGATAAACTCCACTAGGAATGGAAAGGGGGCTAAGAGTCTAGGAAGGGGATAAGCTAGAGGGATTTATCCCAAAAGAATATTATATTATTATTCCTAAATTCTAAGGTATGGATATAACTTTATGTTATCCTAAGTTCCTATGGGAAGGGAACAAATTAAAAGTGGAGAAAAGTGAGTCCCTTGGGTGCCATGTGTCGTAAAAGGCACATGCACATATATTTGGGGGAAATTAGTTCATTTGGGAAGGGGGGCGGGGGATCATTCCTCGAGGAGGGTCACTATTATTCTCTCCTACCATTCGAACTCTGTTGTTTCCATCACAATACATGTACTTGGGAAGCTTGGTGTTGTGGACAACAAGAAACCTGGATTATTCACGCAGGTTTTCCTACCATCCACTCATTCACGCTACAAGGAGTACATATACTTGGTTTGGACTGCATGCTGAAGAGGCGGATTATCAGGCCCATGGTTGAGGAAGTGGGTTGTCATTCCTGTAGGCATTCTCTCCAGGTGAGAGATTTTCTATGTCAAAGAAGTGGGTTTTTAGGCCCGTGAGTAGTTTCTCTAGGTGAGAAACTACTCGGAATTGTTCCCTAGTATGCTGGGAAATAGCTATAGGGCTCTAAGACTTCTTGCCTTACCTATTGAGCGGAGAAGGGGCACACTTCCTGGGGTGGGACATGCATGTGGGGAATGAGAGACTGTAGGCTAGTTGCAGCAGTTGGACACCTTGGATTGAGAAATTATGTTGTTTGTTAGACCTTATATTGGCTTAGTATTCCCTTTTCCCTGGTAGAGTTTAGCCCTAGCTCGGGGGTGACTCACTGCTGAGATTATGAGAAGTATGGTCTATGGCTAGGAGGAACGTGGAAGGTTTGCATGCAGTTGGTGATATTTTTATCAAAGATAAGTGTCAATTGTGTGTTAAATCACGTGTTGAATCATTATTTATACATTTTTTTATGGTTTTTTCCTGTGTATGCCACATGTGTATTTCTATTATTATTCTATATGAATATGTGTATTTGCAGAATATTTGTATGTTTAATTTTGTATACAGTTTGAAAATTTTGTGTGGCATAGCCCAATTGGATGTTGGGGATGTTACAAGGAATTGAGCCTCAACATGTTGCAAATACAACACCAGAGGTGCCTAGCTCGTGTTGCTTCTTAGAAGAGCACCTACAACTCATCTTCGACCTAAGAAAAGATGTCGTCGACCATATTCACTGTCAAACTATCCTTTTTCATCGCCTGGATTCCCTCTTTGATTCTCTTTCAAGCAAGCCTGTAAAGAGAAGATTCCCATCCTACAGCCAACCTTATGTTTTTACTCTAGCTTGGCCCCAACCTCCCTGTGGCGATGGAAATCTGGGTTCCCCTAGTGTTTAATTTCCATTTGCACATGTCATATATCCATGTCCAAAATAGCTATAGTCACAGTTTTTCATAGCCTCAGTTTTGTTTTTCAAATACTCTTGTACTACAATACATGCATGAATGCTTTCTCTAGACTGCAACATGTTCTGGTTTCCATATGTATGGCATAATAGGTTGACATCCTTGACATTTGTATTGGTTCGTTGATTTTCTAAGGTAATACAACTTTTACTTACAAAATATATATATACACAAGGTATATTACAGTGTATGAGACACCTACCCCAACATAACATTCATCAATAATGTAGAAACCATATTTTCCATTGGCTCAACCTGTCTCTTTATCAATAGATGCAAGTCCAACCAGATATGGTTGCTTAGATCTATTCGACAATGTCAATCGAGGTTGGAATTTGATATCCCACATGAGGCATCTTTCAATTTCAATGTATGTGTAACAGGTCATCCTAAATGTATGAGGTAGAAATTTACCCCTATTGAAATTAGAAAGGTAGATTTGATGGATATATAAGTGTATAAATAGTCAAATTTTCAAGAATTGTATTATAGTATATAATAGTAAAAATAAATAAATCTATATTTCAATTTCCACAATTTCTTAACTCTACAATTAAACATGTAAATTGCATTACCCTTTGTCACAATTGCATTTAAAATTGAAGGTTTTTCATGCGTTTTGTTGGCACACTACTTCCAACCTATCATGGTCAAATCCCCATTTGCAAGTTCTAAATTTGAAATTTGGATTGGAGATGGAAGTTTGAAGTGGAACTTACAAGTCCTAAAACCTAGTTGATGCCCTAATTAGTAGTCTCCAATCATTGAACAATGTATACTTTGAAGGCAAGTCTCATGCTTAGGTGTCCCATGTCTCTAGCTTGCACCTCAAATCTCCATATTATTTCCTAGGATTGCAATTCAATTGATCACAAACAATGGAACAATCAAATATCATTAATTTATTGATTTAGGTGTTTTTTTAATAATCTATCTCCTTTGTAAAACCAATAATCTCAACATAGTTCAATAGAGCTCCACAACTTAAAAATTAAATGTTTACATTCTAAAAAAAAATTGCACCTCAACAATTTTAATCACTCTTAGATCTTGATAGATCTCGGGTTTAAATGGATCTATACTGATTTAGATGAAGTTATATTAGTATAATCTCAATTATCGTATTCATATTATTCATATAAATCTACACATTAATTACACACATGTATTATCCATACATATTACATTAATATTACATATTCTATTCCATAGTAACACTACTCCATAATCTCTTAATAAGTATGTTCTCATACAAATCCACACATTAATAACATGTATGTTAATACATTAATGACACTACTTCCATCATTTACTATTCATATTAGGCATTAATATCATTGAACATTATAAAGGGTTAATAACACTAATTACAATATTTACTTTTAATATAAACATTTGGACATGTCAAATTTATTGACTTATCCAATATAAATATATATATATATATATATATATATATATGATTTGTTTCAATGTAAACATTATTATTTATATTTAATTTAACACTTACGTAATAAGATATTAATAATACTATTGGCAATGGTTACTTTTCATATAAATTTCTTTTACATAAATTTCATTGTGATATGTGAAATTTATTCTCCTCTCCTTAAGGTATGCTTATTTTGACTTTTTATGATTTGTTTTAATGTAAATATTTTATTTAATATATCAATTAAAGTTTTTATTTTGATTTTTTTATTTGTTTGACTGTAAATATTTTATTTATATATCATTTAAGTTTTTTATTTTATTTTATCATTTATCATAAAGTTTGTTTTATTTGATTTTTTAAATTTATTTAATAAGTTTTACAAATATATAAAACATTTTTTTAGGTGGCGAAATCTATCATAATTGAATTGTTAACTTCTAGTAAGGATAGACATCAATGATTATTATAACATCATTATTCAAAGAAAATCACTCCAAGTGAAATACCTTATTGATAGTTCTTAAATAGGTAATTGTCAAATGTCTTTGTTGTTTATCAGTTAACCTATTTCTTTACAATTACAAAAAACAAATTCTTAACTAATTAATTTCCTTACCATTAAAGAAAATAAATTCTTAACTAATTAACACTGTTTCAAGTATTCCTCCAAAACCCAAATAATACTTTAGTAAAAAAAAATTAAAATATAAAGAAAACAACTCTTAATGCAATAATAAAAAATTAACATGATAATAAAAAATAATACTGTGTTAATTTAATATCACTAAGTAAATTTAATATAATAATAAAAAATTAACACACTAATAAAAAATAATACTGTGTTAATTTAATATCACTAAGTAAATTTAATATAATATAATTCACTGAAACAGTTGATGGCCATCCATTTTTAATTTCACGGCCCATCGGGGTGAAAGTGAAATTTGAGATCTCGAATTGACCCTTTTGATAAAATGGAAGAGTAGAATATAATACACAAATATTCAATTACTTGTTAAATATCAATACATTGGACTCTATTATATAGAGTACACGTGTTGTTATATGGAAAGGTTGAGATATTTTCTCAACCACACACCAAACAAAGATCTCACAAATCCAACTCTCTAACAACCTCTTAAGAATAGGATCACACAACTCACGTAGAGATTAGCTCTACTTCTCAATACATTAGTAAGTGTTGGGATTTGGTGACAACGAATTCCTCTAATGATGGATTTGGATCCTATTATTCTGCGTTGGTTGCAACTAGATAGACCAAGTTAGAATATAGATAGGCATTGCATTTAATAATCAATTTCTTGTAAATGTATATAAATACATGTAAGCTCGTAGAGGCAGAACGACTGAGTGAGAGAGACAGAGTGATAACTTGCAAGTCTGTTGTAATCTCCATGATCTAAATAATAAGACAACCGATGCCTATGCTTGGTGGATGTAGCCCAAGGTTTGGGTGAACCACGTGAAATCCATGTGTTTCTTATCTGTGTGATTGTTAATTATCATATGTGAATTGTGTTTTCCGCATTTGCAATTCTAACAAGTGGTATCAGAGCTGGTTGGAGGAGAGGGCGTCAAATTTCGAAGGAGAAGCAGTATCTGTGTGAGGTGCGTCGATTTCTACATCGCCGCAAGTCCCTCCTCTCGAAGGGTGCGACGTCTTATTACTTGAACTTACGCACGTGCAAAAACACTGAAATCGTGGCAATTGAGAAAGAGGAACAGTGCGGAGACATTTTTAGATCGCCACACTCCAATGGTAGTAAGAACCAGAAATTGTCGCAGTCCTAGTGTATCGAGAGGTGTGGAGATTTTTGAATCACCGCACTCTAGTGGTAGCATGAGGTGCGACGACTCCCTTAAATCAAAAAGTCACTACGACTCCTTAAATTAATTCGCATACTTTTGAAAGAATTCAAGGTATGGCTTCTAAAGTATGAAGTTATGGTTGACTTTTAACTAAGCATGAAATATTCTTTTTTAAAAGAATCGCATAAGGTGGAGGAGTTAAAGTAAAGTCACGTGGTGGATATTTTGTAAAAAGGTTTTTCTTTTTTTATTAAAAGGGTGAATTTTATTTTTATATAAAAGTGAGGGTGGTAAAAAGGATTATTTAATTAAACTTTTTATTAAACATTTTGGGGTAACACTATTAATCCTCCACATTTAAAAGGCCTTGGTTATTATAAGTAGTGATTTGGGCACTAGGAGTTTTTCATGCTAATGGCTAAGATGCAGAGTTAGAAGTTTGAAGTTGAAAGGTTCAGTGGTAAAAACAACTTTGAGCTCTGGAAGCTCAAGATGCGGGATTTACTGGTGCAACAAGGGTTGCAAAAAGCATTGGCAGGCAAGTCAAAAAAACCAACAACCATGACGGAATGGGAATGGGAAGATCTAGATGCAAAAGCTCTTAGTACCATTTGTTTATGTCTGACGGATGAGGTTATGTTTAATATCGTAGGAGAGGATACAACATCAGGCTTATGGAGCAAGTTGGAAATTCTATATATGACTAAGTCTTTGACGAGCATAATCTACTTGAAGAGACAGTTGTACAATTTGCGGATGAAAGAAGGTACAAAAGTTGTTGACCATTTAAATACCTTCAATACCCTTATAGTTCAATTGACTAATATGGAAGTTAAATTCGAAGATGAGGATAAGGCTATTACAATAATGTGTTCGTTGCCTGAGTCTTGGGATAATCTAGTCACCTCTGTTAGCTTGAGCTTAGCAGATGTTTTAGATTATGAATCTGTTGTGGGAGCTTTGTTGGCTGAGGAGATGAGGAGAAAATCTAGTAAATAAACCTCAACTTCAGAGACGATGTTGGTTAGAGGTCGAACTAAAGAGAAAAATGAGAGAAGTTTTTCTCGATCTAAGTCAAGACACAAAAAGGGTAAAGCAAAAAGATGGTATTGTGGAAAAAATGGACATCTCAAGAAAGATTGTTGGAAGAGAAAGAAATCTGAGGAAAACTCTACGAAGGAAGCAAATTTGGCTGTAACAAATTCAAGTATTACTGATCAAGTTTTATCCATTTCCAGTAATTTATAATATCAAGAAGAATGACAATTAGATTCAGGTGCCTCCCACCACATGTGCTCACATAGAAATTGGTTCATTTCTTACCAATCTGTTGATGAGGGTGTAGTATTTATGGGAAATGGTATTCCCTGTAAAACTGTTGGGGTTGGCAGTATTAGAATCAGTTTGTTCGATGTTATTGTTAGGGAATTAACGGATGTTAGATATGTACCTAAGCTTAAATCAAATTTGATTTCATTGGGAGTGTTGGATTCTTGTGGATATAAGTATACAGGTCAAGGTGGAGCACTCATATTGTCGAAAGGTAGTTTAGTAGTGATGAAGGCAACAAAGGTTGAGAACCTTTATAAGCTGGAAGGGAGTATTGAAGTAGCATCTAAAGTGACAGATGCATCTTCTTGTTTATGGCAGAAGCATCAAGGTCATAAGAGAAAGAAATAATTGCAGGTATTGGTAAGCAGTAAATCATTTCCAGACTTAAAATCTGTGTTTATGAATTCCTACTTGTTTTATATCTCTGCAAGTTATGATGGTGGTATAAAGGAATGTTGTGTGTGGGATCCTACTTCTCACAAGGTCATCATTGAAAGAGATATAGTATGTATGGAACAACCAAAAGGGTTGATTCAAGATCGCAACGGTAAATTTGTTTGCATGCTAGATAATTCAGTGTTTCGTTTATTGGTACCCAGGCAAATATACAAGAGGTTTGAATCCTTCATAGTGAGTCAGAATTTTTCAAATGGTAGGAATGACTATACAGTTTATAGTACATTCACAGTCTTGATGTTATTTGCTAATGGTATGCTCGATGCAAGCCAAAGCATGGATAAAATCAGTAAGAAAATGACTCAGGTGGACAGGACAATTCAGATGAGGGATCAAGGAGCAGGAAAACAAATTATGGGCATGGAAGTACATAGAGATGGTAATGGTAAGTTGCGGTTGGAGTTCAGTATGAATATTGTAAAACCAGTTTTGATGCAGGAGCATCCACACTTCATCAAGCGAGCCAGCGCGTGGAGTAAAGAACATACAGCTGGACAGCGCCAGCACATATCTTTTTGAAATACTTTGGAAAGTTGTTGTGCCGCCATTTGAATGAAAGCATTCATAAGAAGCGCACTTGTAATGTATTATAGATAGGAAGGCATTTAATGGTTTTAATGCTATTAGATAGGAATTCATTGTAGATTTGATAGTTGTAGATTTCGAGAGGGCAAACGGAATATAGGCACCCTCCTTTGTATCATTTTTTTTTAGAAATCAAGCATTGAGAGCAAGAGGAGAGCAGAGCAGAGAACTTGTGAAGAATCCCCATGTACATATATTGAATTAATAGAGAAGTTTGATTCAATTCCATGGATGTGATTATTCTCTGTGTGTTGCTGATATTGTGTTGTTGCATATTTGCTTCTTGTTATGCTTTTGTGTTATTTGTTGTGTATTTGATTTCATGGTAGGTTTTGAAATCTGAGAGATTGAGAGAATAAGTTTCAATTGTTTCTTTGTCCGAGCCAGGAGATTCCTGCATCGAGTGCAGTCGAATTCCTCCGCATAGAGTGCGTTGAGGAGGCTCTATAGTTAAACTCTTATTCTTCTCTGCCCAGAGTCGTATTGGGTTGTTAGAACCGTGCAGGTGAAGAGCAGGTCAGATTTGAAGTCTCAGAGGCGAGTTTGAGAGGAGAGGACATGGTTGTTGTTGGTGGGACTGCACAGGGTTTGGACGACTTCAACACTTTGAGAGTTGTTGGAGGTCGAGCACGTAAAGCGCGTGTGAAGAGCCTCTGAGGAATCAGAATTGATAAAGCTTAGGAGGGATAGCCCCGTAATGAACTGGCAGAAACAGGTCCAGGAGTAGTTCTAGCAGAACCAGGGACTTTGGGACCGAAGAAAACACCAAGGTGGAAGAAAGACAAGAGGAAGAGGATCGACGACTTGAGATCGCTGTGGAGAATTGCGAAAACCCGTGGATCGTTGGATCATGGGGAAGCTGCGGGGAAGTTAACCTTCAAGCGCTGGTAGAACCCAATTGCCATCGCATATCGAGATTCGTCAGATCGGGGTTTGCAAGGGCAAGAGTTTCATACCCTTTGAAATCGCGAGTAGCGATTTCCCGAATCAACGGGAGTCGCCGATCAGAGCAAGGACAGGTGGCGCTAGATCCCGAGGAGTCGGAGAATCGGGGTTCGGCGCTCGGGGTTTCCGGCAACAGGAAAACTCTGTATTGTGGATTCGTGATCCGCGAAATCCTGAAGTGACGTGGCAGCGTGGGACCACGGGAACGAGTGAAGGACAGGTGGCTTTACATTGGAAAATCGACACATCGGGGATCGGGGTTTTGTGTTACATGAGACACGCGACAGCGTAACTGCCAATTTCCCGATAGGGAAATCCCCGATACACGAAGCCGTTGGCCGTTGACTCATCGGCATTCAGGACTCGGCGTTTTGAGTAACACGAGAACAGTGTTGCGAGCCTCGCGATATCGCGAGACCCGATCTCCCGATATGCGAAGAGGGGATCGTCGAGGAGTATCCTGTGGGTGACGAAGACTCCCGAGAGGAGTTGTGAGAGCAATTGACTCTTCGGGCCAAGGAGATAAGGTCCTGGTCTGCGCGGACAGGTCACGGGGAGACGTCCATTGCGTCAGAGTGGTATCAGAGCCGGGGTATCTTTTCTTTTTGTAGCAGAGAGGAAGAGAAGACGTAATGCCACCGAGAAGAGGTAGGCAATCACCCAATCCAGAGAAGGAGAGGGAATTATCTAGGGAAAGAAGCAGTCATGGACAGAATATAGAAATGGAGAGGGAAATACGAAATCTTTGTGCTAGAATGGAAGATATGGAAGCAGCGCAGAGGCGCACAGCAAATACAGAAGATCTGAGTGACTCCGAAGGCGAAGCTGATGCTGTACAGCAAGGTGGAGTTGCAGCAGAAGATGCAGCCAATGAGCGATTAATCAAGGCTATCGCCAGGATGAGCGCAAAGGTGAGGATGGACATTCCAGCTTACGAGGGAAGCCTGGATGCAAAAGAGTTGTTGGATTGGATCCGAGCACTCGACACCTACTTCGATTACGAAGATATCGAAGAGGACAAGAAGGTGAGGCATGTTGTCACTAAATTAAAAGGACATGCAGCCTTATGGTGGGACGAGCTGCAGGCGGACAGGCGTTCCAAAGGAAAATAGAAGATAAAGAGCTGGGACAGGATGATCGCTAAGATGAAAGCGAAATTCATCCCTAGAGACTATCAGATCACTTTGTTCAGGCGCATGCAGAACCTGAGACAGAATTTGATGACGGTGAAAGAGTACATCGAGGAGTTCTACAGGCTCAACATTCAAGCAGGTCACTGGGAGAGTGATGACGAAAAGGTGGCAAGATACCTGAATGGGTTGAGGTATGACATTCAGGACGAGTTAAGCATGCTGACCATCAGGACGGTGGAAGATGCTTACCAGATGACGTTAAAAGACAAAGAGAAGCTGAGCTGCAAGCAGGGACAGCGAGGGCAAGGCAGAAGCCAGCCCAGAGGCAAAGCAATTGCCCAAGAGAGAACACAAAAACCCAAGGAGGAATGGAAGAAGCCTCAGGGAAAAGCTGAAAGAGGTGGAACCTCACAACAGAGGCAGCAAAT
Organism: Picea glauca; assembly: GCA_000966675.3. Lineage (NCBI taxonomy): Eukaryota > Viridiplantae > Streptophyta > Pinopsida > Pinales > Pinaceae > Picea > Picea glauca. Next base: position 184,629 of record JZKD02S0619414.1, read on the forward strand.
TTCTGAGCCGAGGAGACAGCAAGATGATCAGCAAGGAGGATATGCTGATGCCAACACTTTTCCTCGTACCCGAGATAGAGGAAGAGGTCGTGGAGGAGTTATCACATGTTTTACGTGTGGGAAAGACAGACATAAAGTCGTTGATTGTCCAGACAGGAAGATGGACAGAGGAAAGGCTCACATCACTGAGGCGCAGAGGCGTGATGTTGAAGATGAAGATACTAGAAGTGTGAAGTCACTGACAGTGCACAAAGTTCTCTTGAAACCTGAGAAAGAGGTGGAGAACACAGCTCAAAGATGCAGACTGTTCTGGACAACTTGCAAGACCAAGGGTTGGAAATGCAAGGTCATAGTGGACAGTGGAAGCACCGATAATCTCGTTTCAACCGAGATGGTGGAGAAATTGGCATTGGAGACGCACAGACACCCAAGTCCATACAGAGTGTCATGGCTGCAGAAAGGACACCAGGTATGTGTTACAAAGCAATGCTTGGTCAATTTTAAAATGGGTGAATATAGGGATGAAATTCTGTGTGATGTCATTCCCATGGATGTCTGTCATGTATTACTGGGAAGACCATGGCAGTTTGATAGGAATGTTGTTCATGATGGGAGGATGAACACATACACCTTGGAAAAGGATGGGAAGTCACACACACTGCTGCCGATAAAAGATAAGGAAGTAAAGCCGGAGGTGAGCAGCACGATACTTCTCATGAGTGGGAAAGAGCTTCTCACACAGCTGGAGAAGAATGAAGATCCACAATTCTTTGTTGTCAAGAAGCCAAGAATTGTCCTGACAAGCACGAGAGTGGATGACTTGTCGGACGAGATTCAGGAATTGTTGGGAGTGTTCGCTGATATCATCGTGGACGAACTACCTCGTTCGTTGCCACCGATGAGGAGTGTGAGTCACCACATTGACCTCATACCCAGAGCGAGTTTGCCAAATAAGGCAGTGTACCGGTTGACACCTCAGGAGAACAAGGAGGTCAAAAGGCAGGTACAGGATCTGTAGGATAAAGGACTGGTAAGAGAGAGCCTAAGTCCATGTGATGTTCCAACGGTACTGAGTCCAAAGAAGGATGGAGGCTGGAGGATGTGTACAAAATCCAGGGCGATTAATAAGATCACCATCAGGTATAGGTTTCCACTGCCGAGAATGGATGACTTGACGGATTGCCTGTTTGGGGCAAATTACTTCTCAAAAATTGATCTCAAGAGCGGATACCATCAGATCCGGATGAGAGAGGGAGATGAATGGAAAACAACATTCAAAACAAATGAGGGTTTGTACGAATGGTTGGTCATGTCGTTTGGCTTGACAAATGCGCCAAGCACATTTATGCGGCTGATGAATGAAGTCCTGCGGGAATTCATTGGCAAATTTGTTGTCGTGTATCTAGACGACATATTGATTTTCAGCAAAACGAAGGTTGAACATGTGAGGCATTTGGCCATTGTGATGCGAAGACTGCAGCGGGAGAAGCTACTGATCAATTTGAAGAAGTGTTCCTTCATGCAGACACAACTCATTTATTTGGGCTTTGTAATCTCGGCAAATGAATTGAAGATGGATCCTGAGAAGGTGAACGTAATTAGGAATTGGCCATCGCCAAGGAATGTTTTTGAGGTAAGGAGTTTTTACGGTTTGGCTAGCTTCTACAGAAAATTCATTTGGAATTTTAGTGGAATCAGTGCCGCAATGATGGACACTGTGAAAAAGAGGCATAAGGTTTTCCATTGGACAGCAGAGGCTGAAAGGAGCTTCAATTTGTTGAAGCGAAAGATAACTGAGCAA
>JZKD02S0619414.1:265797-280175 GCA_000966675.3 Picea glauca
AATTAACTTAATTTGTAGATTGTCTTTTTTTTGTTGAGTTTCAACAAGTAATGAAAAATGTCAAAAACAATGATAGTATTCATGTCCAAAAAAATATTATGGCTCTACAACATCAGAAAATTAAATCGTAAGTGCCAGATGCCTTTGAATTAAGTCGTAAGTGCCATATGCCTTCTCACACTTTCCTAGGTTTATTGGCTTCTCAATGTCATGCTTCCCTAAGTCTATATCGCTTCAAGGTTCCTTCACTTTGCATTATTTATAGTACGTTCTAACATGTGTTTTAGGAAAGACAATCATTGATGACCTTACAGTGATACATTGTATCCATCCATATTTGCAAGGAACATGACTCAAGAGACTTCTAATTGTGCTTCAACTTAACAAATCAACTGTTCACATGTCGTTGTGTGTCACCAGATAGAAGTATCGTGCTACTTCATCAAGATTTCTTGAACTTGTTGCTTAATAAATTTTAATGGTTTTAACTTTAGATATAGGTGCATTGTAATTTTCATATTTATTCCCTTGTCTTATTACTACATGACCATTACCTAGATTTTGAACCTTTTGGATATTGTTGCAACTCTTGCTCCAATACTAGCGCAATCAAATTGGTTGATTGTAACATATATGGGTTCTACCTATGTGCCCATGTCTCAATATCTTGATAAGAAAATATATATTAGACCCATGAATTCTCTCCTAACATTGGAATTATAGAAAGAAGGGTTATCTTTGATCAATAATTGTTCCTTTGCTTTGTAGGCTGACTGATCGACATAGCCTGAAACTAGCTATATTCAAGTTGCATGACCAAATTTTCCACAGTTCCTCGAATGGATGGTGAGGAAGTTGATAGGTGTGAGAATTTGGAGTTGATATGCTTCCACACCCACTTCAAAATTGACATGGAAGATTCAAATGGATGGTGAGAATGTTGGTAGGTGTGAGAATTTGGAGTTGATATTCTCTCACACCCACTTCAAAATCAACATGGAAAATTGGCCGTTGTCTAACTGTTCTACAAAATGTTTTTTTTAGCTGGAATCCGATGACATAAATATTCATGAAATCAATATTTTTTGTTTTTTAAAGTCCATTTTTGAATACAAAAATGCAGAAACTTAATGATGCTCTCATTGATTCTCCAGTGATAGTTAAATACACAAAACTTGCTAATAATCTTGAGATTGCCTATTTAATGTTGGAAAATGAGATAGTAGATGCCCTCATATAGGACCATGTTTCAAAAGAATAACCGATATTTTTGTATCCACACAAAAGGATGTGACAAGAGATTTATTAGAAAGAAGGGGAAAACTATCATTTTTTTTTTAAACCTACAGAAGGTGTGGCAATAACGACGATAAGATCATCGCAAGTATGGCATCTTCATCGCAAGCTATTGATAGGTGTTTTTACTCTTCCATGCTTGTTCATCGCTATTGTACTACTTGCCACGCTTTAACCATCACAAGTGTGGCATTTGTGTCGCAAGTCAGTGGTGGGGTTTTATAAGTACACATTTTGTCGTCGCTATTGCCACAATTTGTTTGTCCAAAAAAAGTATGCCTCTTTTTAATATGGTGACACGAGGCGGTCTGATTTCATCATTGTTTCCATGAAAAATGAATGTGTGGATATAGTGACAAAAAAAGTACCTTGAAAAAAATTGTTTTCCTTCATGGAAAGTGCGATGGATATGTGTGGCAATAGAAATGAAAAACCATGGCAAATTTGGTCATATGTAGTAGTGTCTGTGCATTTATTTATTACATCTCTGCTCTCATTTCATGCCAAAAATAATCTGGATCATGAGTCAAGCTAAAATACATTTTTTTGAATACAACATGATGATATGTACACTATATTTCTACTTACAAAAAGAAAGCAAACACATGTGCTCTAGAAGGAGCTTATTTATGTACAATCCTAGACTATCTGATTTTTTACAATGTGCTAGGTGAAAGCAAACTTCCACCATAGCCACCCAGACTATTTGGTAATATAATTCCTCCTTTCACTGCAAATTATCCACAAAAGGTAAGGGAAGTATGACAATAGAATGAAAATATGTTTTGGAACACTGACAGTACCCCCAAATGATGATAAGATGAATAACTTTGCAGGGTCCAATGCTCTTGGAGAACTCAACTCCATATATAACCCTACAGGGTCATAAAATTTATAATAAGGCACACTAAACTAGTAAGAAATTATCTCCTTCATTGCATCATTGCTTACCTGTTGTTTGATGTTCTCAGCATGTACATGTGGGTAAAGGATTGATGCAGTTTGGCTAATCCCAGGTGATATTTGCTCATTTACCAGTGCTGAACATGAGATGAGATGCACATTTATCTCTTCCTTTTCTCTTTCATGGCCCTCCCAATGATCAGGTTCATAATTATCATACACAAGAACCATGCTACAAGGCTCCAAAAAAGCCATGAAAAAAATCATCTCTTCATCATCTTCACTGGGATATTCATAAAAAATGGGCTGCTCTTGGTTAGTATTTGAAATAAATTCTTCATCATAAGAAAGGCTTCCAAAAACATCCATTTCAAGAACAAGAATATCCTCTGCATTTTCTTCATAAGAGAAACAAACAAAATCTTCCTTTAATTCTGAAAAGATAGGAAAAAACAAAGAGGAATCTTCCCTAGTTTCTTTAACTAGCTTATCATTTATCTCAGCTTCACATTCAAAAKAAATATYTACTGATGTATACACTTTCTCTTTGACATCAGAATATTTAAAAGAGACATGTTGATCTTCATGAACATTTAAAACAATAGATACATATGATATGATGCCATATGCTTCTATGTTATTTCTATCATAATGAATATCATTCAACACATATTGATGTTCATGGAAAATGCTTTCTCCCATAATAAATCCTTCATCACAAATCTGGTTTTCGTGACTAGAAAAGTCTTTATGAAGCAAAGAAAACTCATCACAACAATTTTCATAAAGATACTCAAAGAAAAATACTCTTTACAAAATGAATTGAAAGATGCATGAAAACCTGTCAAAGAGCTGATGCTTGAAATGGTAAGAGATCGACACCAATCACGAGAAATCCCTTCTAATGAATACCTGAATAGATTAATTTGAACATCTTCATGCATGATACGAAGTTGCTGAATAAAATCATGAAAATCCAGCAAATGTTCAACTGGTTCCTCCCACTCTTCTCCTTGAAATTTAGGAAGGCTACTTTCCCATTCATCTCTACAAGGCACTGGATTAGGGAAACCAACTATCTTTGAAAAATTGTAGAAAGCATACCTCTGAGCTAAAATCTTGTCCATTTCAAATTAGTGGATTTGCCAATAGATTTTTGAACAATGGAGTCGCCATGGTGAAATATGAGCAGTCAGAACAATGTGTCCAACTTGAATTCACCATCTAAAATTGGATCTATTCGTTGTCATTCTCCCAGGGAAGATATCTTCACTTCCATCCCCGACAACGACGCCATGAATTTTAGCATTGAGAGTCACCCTCAGACTACTAGAGGATAAGCCCAATACCCATCAAAAGTAAAATGTATTAAAATGGTTTGAGGAGGTAGATCAACAAGACTTTAAGAAATGAAAAGATAACAGAGGTTATTGTAGATCAATCCTAGACCGTTGGGAAATGGAGTCATAAGTAATATGCTCAATGAAGGAATTTAAACTTCCTATCAGACAAAGGATTTATGTGGCGATGAGGAGAAGGAAGACATAATGGGTATGAGTGATAAATGGTGAAACATGGGAAATATGACAACAGATCCTCTATTGCCTCAGGAATCCATAGATCAAAGATGCTACATCCAGACAAGATAAAAAACAACGAGAATCTGAGAGATAAATGATGAAACATGGGAAATATGACAATAGATCCTCTACCACCTTAGAAATCCATAGATAAAAGAGATTACATTGAGACAAGAAAAAAAGAACAACATGTAAACTAAGAATACAATCTGATAAAAACAACTCAAAGGAATCTTTAATAACATAATATTTACAATCCATGCCCCTCAGTCTTACAATTTAAAAATACAAAGCCCTGCTCCTAAATCTCTCTCGTCTTTCCAGCCTCTAAACCCCACCCATCAACAAAATTCTAAACTGATCTATTTATAATATGAACAGACGACATATCTTGGGAGTATTATTTTACCATCTCATTTAAATATTTTCTTCTATGCATCTTTCTGTCAGACTATGCGTGTTTCCTCTTGTCAGATGCAAGCTCAGATCAGTATGGGTCTATAAGAATAAATCATCCATCATGGTACCTCAGGCTAACAACTCTGTCTCTTCGGCCATAGCTTCCAAGTTTCCTATTTATGGACTGAGCTAAGGCTTCAACTACTGGTCCTTTTTCATTAACTGAATCCTCCTTGATATCAGGGTGTGGCTTAATGCCTAGGGGCAACCACATGCTACTCTTGGATTTGCCATTATATAATCATGTGATTGCAAGGCCATCAAAGGTGGTTTGGATTCACATCGCTTTTGAGCCTGCAATTCACCACCTTTTTCCACATAGCCCTTTCACCATACCACGGTTTCAATTGCGGGACCACTCAAGAATTTTATTGTTCGATCATGTTTCGTCCTTGAAATGAAACATGGGCATTGATCTGGTCATGATCCAAGATCTGGGCGCCTCTACTAATTTAGCGACCATGCTAAATTTTAACTGCCAGCCAACTCTAGGATCCTTCTAACTGTGATTAGGGATGGTGCTAATTTTAGCACTGAACCATAACACCTCCTGGAGGACAATCTCCTGATGTTGACATGGTGGCATGATGCCACTATGCTGAAGTGTCATGAAAAGAAGGGTGACACATGTTAGTGTCATATGGAAGCCACTTGTCTCCACATATGAGCGCCAAGTGTTGAGTTGAAAAACACCCATGGAGTGGTTGGGCTCGTAATGACATATTAATCGGACGTTACTCAGGACTTCGGGCCTTCAGGTGATACTGTTGCAAAGATCGATGACTCTTGTTGATTTGAGACCAAAGGTCCACAACTACTTTGGGAGTTCAGGCTTCGTACCGTCGGGTGATATTCCTTTCTTTCTTGCTCACGCAATCCTCCGAAGTGCCAAATTCTCGAAGTGAGAGATATGGTGACATGTGGCCTCTTTATTTGGACGATTGAGATTTACTTCAGGAGTTTGGGCTTTGGGATTTTTTTCCTTCTTTCTTGTGCAATCCTCCAAAGTGTCGAATTCCCGAAGTGAGAGATATCTCGATGCGTGTCCTTAGCCTTCAATGGCTCAGATTTACTTCGGGACTTTGGGACTTTTGTCTAGTTGCTAATCCTTGCGCAATTTTGACATGTTGAATACACACGAGTCACTGATCTGAACTTCTCTTGGGATCTTCATCGTTGAAAATTGAACCCGACCACTGCTTGTATTTCATCCCAAAATAGAATGCTCTGAATTTTGTGGTTGTGCTCGTGGCTATTTCTTGTGAAAGAAAAATATTTGGACAACTTGTTGTGACCCTCAACAACTTCATGTGATAACAAAAGCAATTCTATCTGTTAGGATATATGCAACAAACATTAATGAATTGGCAGAATCTAAGACAAGGTATAGGAAAAAATGTACAAGATCATACTCAAGAGTTCAGGAAAAGGGAATTAACATTGGGCATTCCTATTTATACGCCAGAAACGCTTTTGAAAAATATTGGTGGGTTGCATAGTTATTTGAGACATATTATTCTTATGTTTAACCCAACTAATATTGATGAATTTTGTGTCCAAGCTACTCACATTGAGTCAAGGGGAAAGAATGACTATGAGAACTTTCTAAATAAACTAGTTCATCTGGTTGCAGACAAGAATAAAGGAAACGGAAAGGCAAAAAGAACAACTTTAGTGAAGAAAGAAAATGAGAAGCCTACATGTTTACATTGCAAAAAGGAAGGACGTGATGATTCCAAGTGTTGGGAACTTCATCCAAAACTAAGACCAAAGAAGTATTGGAATATGAAGGGTAATAAGAAGACCACTACTAAATTTCAATAGGATCTTGGATCAGATTTAGGTGATGAAACCAAGATCACGGCCATGGTAATACAAGGTATATCTTATGTTGCTAGTTCTAGCTCTAGTACTCATTATTCAAAATATGAAACTATGCATGATGGAAGGAAACAAAGTGAGTTATTTCATATTAGAGTCATCTCAAAACATACAAATATTGATACACTCTTTGATAGTGGTTCACAAGCTAATATTATTTATAAAGAAATTGTTACGACATTGGGACTTGAAACTAAGCCTCATCCAAAACCATATCCTTTAGGATGGGTATGTGAAAATGCTAATTTACAGGTGTCTAAACAATGTAAGCTTAGATTTGTAATTACCTATAATTTCATAGATGAGGTAGAGTTAGATGTTGTACCACACGATATTTGTGGGATTGTTTTGGGAAGTCCTTATTTGTATGCCTGGAAAGTTATCTCCTACAGAGAGGAGAACAAGTATCATATTATAAAATATGGTATTGAGTATATTGTGAGATCTCATTGAATGAAGACTAATTTATCTCTTGTTTCCATAGGATAGATGAAAAGGCTTGTAAATGCTAGCAAAAGTTTTGTACTCATGATTGTAAAAGCTAAGGATGATGATAAATCCAATACTTTCAAAGGATGTGATCCTAAACATAAATATGCATTAATTAAGATTGTTTCTAACTATGATGAAGTGTTTCAGGAACCTAAAGGATTACCTCCCAAGAGAGAAATACAACATGAGATTTAGTTGCAGAAATATGCCCCTCTTCCTAACATTGACATGTATAGGTTATCAATGATTGAGAATGAATAAATCAAGAAGCAAGTCCAAGAGTTGCTCAAGAAAGGAGTCATCTGACCAATTACTTCTCCATGCAGATCGCCCATTGTGATGGTGCCAAAGAAAGACAGTATGTGGCAAATGTGTATCGATTTCCTAGCATTGAACAATATCATGGTGAAGATCCATTATCCTCTTCCTCATGTTGATGATTTATTAGATCAATTGAAGAATGGATTCCATTTCACTAAGTTAGACTTAATATGTGGTTATCATCAAATCATAATTTTTGAAGATGATATTTGGAAAACTGTTTTTAAAACAAAATGAGGTCTATTTGAATGGATACTCATTCCCTTTGGTCTTTCTAATGCTCTTGCTACTTTCATGCAGGTTATTAATGATGTATTTATGCCATTCACAAATGATTTTGTAATAGTATACTTAGATGATATATTGATTTTCAGTAAAAACTGGGAAGAACATGTAATACATGATAGGAAAGCCTTTAGGAAAGTCTTAGATGTTTTCAAAAAGGAGAAATTGTGCCTAAATATGTCAAAATGTGAGTTTGGGAAACCATATTTAGTTTATTTTGGATATATCATAGGGGGTGGTGAATTGAGAATCGATCCCTCTAAAGTTGAAACCATCACGAAATGGAATAAATCTAATAATGTAATGGAATTCAAGAGATTCCTAGGAGTAGTTCAGTATTAGAGGAAGTTCATTGTTAACTTTTCATTTATGACATCTCTTTTACATGCTTTGACAAGTACTAAGTAGGTATTTCAGTGGGGAAGCAAACAACAAAAATCCTTCGAAAATTTGAAAGAGAAGATCAATACAACCCCAATTCTGGCATTGGCATATTTACAACAACCATTCGAGATTGAAACCGATGCAAGTGATTAAGCCATGGGAGCAGTGTTAATACAACAAAGGAAACTAATTTGTTTCCATTATGAGACCTTCACTAGAGCAATACGAAACTAACCTACCTATGACAACGAATTATATTCTTTGGTTCAGAGTGTGAAGAAGTGGAAACACTATTTGATAGGCAAAGATACAATAGTCGATATGGATCATCAACCTTTGAAGTATCTTTAATCACAATCCAAGCTACAACAATCACAACATTTCCAGTGGATGGGATTCTTGTAGCAATTCCATTTGTTCATTAGTTATAACAAAGGTATAAAAAATAAAGTTGCTGATATGTTATCAAGACCTTTTGTTAATGCATCCATTGTTTTATAGAATAGTTCTTTAGCTCATGAAATTTACATTGAACAATATGCTAAATATGTAGATTTTAAGGATGTATATAAAACATAACTCATGGTACTATAGTGGAAGAATTAGATTATCATGTACATGGCAAGTTGTTGTATCATTGTTGGCACAGGGGTAGACCCAGGGTTCAATGCTCAAGAGCGCACCAACAAAACCCTAACTACCGGCCCTTTCGGCAACACCTGCGAAGTAAATGAAGTCTCACCTAAGGTAGAGGCAGGGGTGGTCACAGGACTCAAATGTATGCAACCTTAGCTGGGACATTGATCTGTGATTATATCTTTTACAAGGCACTTAGCATAGATCATTCATCAATATTTAACCCTTATGGTACTTTGCAGATAGCACAAAGAAATGCAGTGAATACTTAGACTAAAGATGATTCAGTACTTAGCCACATAAATATAGATTAGATTCAACAGATCAAGCACTAAGCATCTTATATATCATAAGAACATAGCATAACTAGATCTATTTAATCATAGAAATCACTTAGCTAAGAAGGAGATAAACACATTAGGCTGAAGCACAGAGCATAATACACAAATTTACCGTGGTTCATCCCCACCCTGTTTCTACGTCCACAAAGTCTTCTTCTTTATATTATCTCGGTCAAGTGGTTACAACACAAAGCTTTGGTGACCCTTACTTCACACAAGACAGATGATCTGTGCAGCTTACTAGATCCTTCTTCCTTGCACTTCAACACAAAACTACAACAACTTGCACTTAGCTTTTCAATCTCCTTACAATCATGCACAAAGAACTCGCAATATACATCCAATCACACAGATCCAACTACTAACACTAAGCCTTTATCTATACATCACATAGATGTACTACTACCCTCTACTTACAATGCCTAAGTATCTATTTATAGATTGAAAAATGGGCCTAAGTGTGGGTAAACCCATGAGCCGATATCCCTTTCCCTTTACATCAACCCAAAACCCTAAAAGGGACCCAAAAATAGGTCTTGCTTCCCTAATTTCTGCTTCACGTTGTGTTCCATCTTTGGCAAGTTGTCACACTCACAAAAATGGTCAAATATGACCAAGTATTCTTAAAAACTTGGTCAAGGGCCAACATTCCCCCAACATTCACCTGTGACTCGTCCCGAGTTACTCAGGTTTGATCAATTCCACCTCGAATACCTCGAGCTTCTTCGACCTGATGTAGTGTGATAGCCTCTTGCTTAGTAAATTCCTGGATTACTGTGTCATTGAGTGGTCCTTCCAGGCACTGTTCTACAGTGATGACAACTTGTTCGAGTTTAGATCCTTGGCTTTCAAGTTCAACGAACAATTGGCATGCCTTTTCTTGGCTGAAGTCGTTGGGAGACTTCCATCACTTTACTTTGTAGTGTATGTACCTGTTGTTGGGCTGTGCGTTGTTCTGCGAACCTCTTCATTCTTTCGACTAGGATCAAAGTCTTTATTTGTGCCTGTAGCATGTCTGGATGCTACTTTTCTTCTTGGAGTTGTGCCTCCAATGTCTGCAATTCTGGATTCTCTGCAAGGGTTTCATAATTTTGGGTGCTTCGAGTGCTCAACTACTTGAATTCCAAGGAAAAGGTTTTTAATCGGCCAACTGCGCTTCGAGCAGTGGCCTCTCTTAGATATCTTATTTCTCGGGGGGTCTTGGGCATGGTGTGGAGCTCTAGATCCGTGATGCACTATTGGATTTGTTGGATTACTTCTTCCAGTTGGGTCACCTGCTGTGGGAGATGGTCGTCCATCTTCACTTCTATGACCGTCACAGAGTGTAGTGCTTTGTGAACCCTTTCCTGTACTTCAATTTGTTCTACTAGAAACTGTGCCTTTTTTTCGTCCGACTTCACTTTCAGGGCAATATTTTCTCGTTCTGCCTCATTCAATTGTTCTAGAAGTGCTTTATGTGCTTGCATAAAAGCCTGGGTGGATTGTGATGTGTCTTCTTAAGATCGTCAAAGGTGAGCTTCGAATTGATCAACGATCTGGTGTAATTGAGTGGGCTGATTGCCTGTTCATGATGTTCCACTTATCAAGGGCGCTATAGAAATTGCTTGGATGGAATGGAGTGCCTACTGCACTTCTTTGAGTTTTCCCTTGATTCCGTTGAATATATCCTCCTTCTTTTCTTCTTTCTTTTCTGTGAGCTCTAGTGAAACATCATTCAGCATGGAAATTAAAAATTCGAAGTCATTCGGGGTAAGGGTAGTTTTAAGCATGGTCCAAGTGGCCTTAGCTTTCTTTCAGGAGGAGGGTTTTGGTGGTGTCATATTTATTTTCATGGAGGGATCCTCCTCCTCTCTAGGTGGAGTAACCTCGCCTCTATTTTGTCCTACTTCTATACCACCTAGGTTGTCACTATCACCTCCCTGCACAGGTGAGATCGAAGTAGTCTTCGTGGACGTGCTAGGGACATCTTCAGCTTCATCATCCTTCTTAGTCCTGCTTGGCCCAGGTGTATCTAGCATAGCTTTAGGGATTTCCTCGTCGGACATGTCTGTGGGGTCTGCTGTAACAAGGAGGTTTGCTAACCATTCCTTGGTAATCTCCTCTAAGTCATCTTCTGTCAGCTTGTAGTAGGATTGGAGCTGCTATTTATGCTCATCACCGTGCACCATAATATAGGTGAAGTGGCAGTCTGTGATAAATTTCATCAAAGGTCTAAACCTATGAAGTATGTTTGGGGTGATTTGCGGTGTAGATTGAATTTCATTCTTCAGTTGGTTTAAGTAGGTGTGGAAGACAACATTGGACTGCCACTGCATGTGTTCATGTCGCTGGAGTACCACAACATATAGAAATTCATGGCTAGTGGTTCAAAAGGTTCGATCTTTGGAAAAGTGGCTCCCTCTGGAAGTTCCCAAGCGATGAAAGTGATGATTATGAGCAACCAACTAAAGTGGTACTCATACCCTTAGTCTTGCACTCCTCTACAATCTAGTTCTAACTGGTTTACAAGATACCATGCCCAATTCATATGTAGTCCCTTGGCGCACTTCCCTGCGAGGTCAACTACGAAGCCAGTCACCTGTGTTGGTCTGTTCTTATGAACTAACTTTCCTGTGATCAGTTGACATGCAAGGCGCACTGCGCCACTCTAGATAGAGGCTACCTTGTAGCCTCACGTACCCTTCTCTACATCGCCATAAGTTTCCTTTATCCGCTGTGCTAGTGCTTGGTCTGAGGTCTTGCCTGGGTAAATGTCCAGTGGGTCAGGGCCTTGCATGCTAAGTCCCATGATCCGATTGATTAGAGTCGGATCCACAGTTATGTGGTGTTCCAACCATAAGTATCCACCATGGTAGCAAGACAACAACAACCTGATGCATGTGTTGACTTCTTGGTGTCTACCGAAGTGAGGGATCTTCATTACATTGAGCAGTGTGGACTACGTGAGGTTTTGGGTCTAGGACTGCGGGACAATCTTAGGATTTCTGCCTTTGGTCTTTGTTAATTATTTATGCAAAGATAACATGCTGTAGGTTTTGTGATCTCCAAGGTTAAAATCATTAAATTTCAGTGCTGCGAGCTTATCCTGGTTAGCACATACTGTGCACACCCCTTTCAAAGGATACACGGTGATCAAGGTGTACTCAAAGTCTCTGGGTACATTGTCATGGTTAATATTGCCACTCAAAGGTGGTATGTAAACCGATAGAATGCACAGGATCAGCTTGGCATTTGCAATATCGTCTTTGTGCTTTGTTCTTGTCTCAATCTTGGTTCTGGAAGGTCCTGCTCCATGAGCAGTGGAGGGAGAAGCTTGGAATCCTCCTGTCGATGATGCTTGCACACCTGTAGACATCCTTCTCTCTGACATGACTCTCTCAACCATTAGGTCAATCAAAACTTCTTTAACGACTTTCTCAATAGAACTAAGCTCGTCTGACATACAATCTTGGGTCCACTAGCTCAGGTGTGAAAATGAATTCAAAGACTACGATGAATAGTATGGGAAAAAGGAAATGATCACAGGGTGAAGTAATCTCAAGTTTTGGGCTCAAATTCTCACTTAGCAAAAAGTATTTTCTGTGCGTGGCGCAACGAACTAAGTAGGGAAACTTAGCAACGATCTTCTTGCAATGGATATGGGGCCTTCATTAACTCCGTTATATCCGTTCTAGTGTTGTCCAATGGTCTAGTGGGAAACCATAATTTCTTTTCGACCCATTTGTGGTGGAATTCGAATGGGTATATCGGTCCAATGGCTATATTGCTGCGCCATGGCGAAGTGTTAGATGTCGCTGTTCTGGTATCTAGATGAAGCTCAATTCTTGTGATTTTTCCTTCTGTGAAGTTTCCTCTGGAGTCTTCTGTAACTTTCTGATTTTGGACCTCTTCTTACTTAGCTTCCTAGCCTTTTTCCTAGTGAGCTTAGTCTCGGATATCCTTTTTTCATTATGAGTCTTATATTCTCTCGACATGGTCACTTCGCACTGCTTAGGTTCTTTCTTCAGATCCAAGGGTAATACTCCTTCATCATATGGATTAGGTATTTTGGTCTTCTATGGTTCCTCTAACACTCTTATAGCTTCGACATCCAGGTCCCTAGTGTTTAACAACTAAGATCTATTTTCTTGTTCCTCCATCAAGTAGGCGATCCTTCTAGTCATAAATTCCATGAGTTCTTGCTTCTTCTGTTCTAGGGATTCCTTTTCTTCTTTCTTTCGGATCTGGTTTTTTTTAATCCAGATCTTTCCTAACAAAGCTAGAAATGGCGCACGGTCCTCAATAAATCTAATGACTTCAAACTCTTCCTCTGTCGAAGTTCCATGGGTACTCATAGCTATCTGGGTAATTCTACCACATAGGGTTACCATTTTGCCTTTAAATAATCCTATGGTTCCTAGTGAAGGGACCAAAGCAGGCCTTCCTAGGGTTTCCCAAGTTCTTTCTGTCATAATGTTCATCGATGTTCCCTCATCTAGAGCACAATCAATGTCAAAGTCTCCTATTCTTACTTCGATTTTCTCCTTTTCTTTGAAGATCTCTAACAAAATGACATCCTTATGATCATCTGGGGTTTCTTTTATTTTCAGTAACATGATCTTTGATTCTTTTTGGGGTTCTTCCATACTTTTATTCTCTTGATCTCCTTCAAAGTTTGCTTGTTCCATATTCAGTTTTTCAAATCTAGCAATTATTTGAGGGAAATCCAATACTTCATGGTCCATATCTTTACAACAGAGGCAACTAGGGTTTTTCTTAGGGTATTCCTTAGTAAGATGTCTTGTTCTTCTGCAATTGTAACAAAGAGTTAATCCTCTCTTTTTCATCCATGATCCCCAACTCTTCTTGTACTGCGCGCTAGGATCATGATGGCTAGCCTGCAAAAATTTCTTTCTAGGATCCTGCATCCATTGGTTGGTCCAAAAATTCTTTCTATGCATAGGTATAACATATATTTCACTATTCCTATTAGACCTATTCATATCAAACTTTCTTTTATCTAACAATGTTCTAGTTTTTAGGCTAGGACAATATCTATCAAGCATACCTAAATTCATGCTTCAGAAACAAAAAATTTCCACTTATCTTACCTATATAGAGCACAAAGATTTCAAATATAAAACTTGAGGAATGAGGAATGAGGATCAAGATACCGTCCGAGATCTCCCATTGTCATGAGGAATGAGGATCAAGATACTGTCGCCCTTCTGGAAAAGTGTGCTGATGTCGACAAAAGGGAAACACGACTCCGAGAAGCAAAGGGCTCTGTGGAATATACTGAGGTGATGAAGTGACAGAGGTACATGGATGAAGTCAAGAAGTGGGATGACTCAAGACTGCCCTTGGTTGGAGGATATATGGAAACATAGTGGCTGCAACCGTGTGACAAGGTCGAGTGTCAAGGGGACGACGAGACCAGGGCTGAGTTGTGCCAGAGGCGGGACAAGGCAAACAAATTCAGAAGGAAGAGGTAATTGACCTGCGGGGTGCTCTGAAGATATGGACGATGTCGGTGAGGGTAAATGATAAGTATTGCTCCAATCCAAGGGTGACATGGGTTGCGTATGGCCAAAAAATAAGTAGCCAACAGTGACGACAAAGAATGTATTGATTGAAGGTAAAGGTGTTTGTACAATAAATAATAAAGAATAAATAATTTGGGAACATATGTACAAATACAGAAATGGGTGCCCCAGTGTGAAAGGCGTGCCCCAGGGAGGGCATACTTGTCATGAAAAAACTGATGAAGGGTGGGGGCCCCATTGGCGAGTTTCTGTATGAGGTAGGTGGAACGAAGATC
>JZKD02S0619426.1:0-15824 GCA_000966675.3 Picea glauca
TTTTATAATCTGTGCATAATTTCACAATTCTTCCATATGCACACACAGTCGGGTGTTCATATTCCAAGTTTTTAATCCTGGATAATATAGTTAAGTCAGGGGATTACTCCTCATATGAGTGTTTCGAACAAGGTTTATAAGCGACTCGTGCATGAGCCTAATCAGGCCGAGTGTTGTAACCATGCTCTGATACCACTTTGTAACACACCCACTATCATATTTTAAAAATTTTGGGAATTAATCTCCCATACATGAACAATCTCCCTAAACACGCATTAGCGAAATACCAATCCCCGGTTCGATATCGGGAATTCGGAGCTTCTAGTGTCAAGATTCATTCACCCTCAAGACTCGCGTTTCCCCGAATTCCGACGTGCTCCCCTACGCATTAGCTCTCTTGGTTCAGCTCCCGAATACACAGGACCTGCTACCATATGTCCTGGACACTGGCAGACAGGAAGACGCAAGTCTCAGGACATCGTGGTCTCAGCTCGGGAAACAGGGTGTTACATCAGCCCTCGAAGTCCTTCAAAGTTTCCCTATACAACGGAAGGCACTGTTGAAAGCTATCGGTGGAATTAACCCTACAGATACGGATTTAATAATTTTTGACTTGGAAGATCAAATTCCCAGGTTACCCCCTCAACTCGCATTCCAAATACAAGTTATTGTCTCCGAAAAAAACATTTGTAGAACGGCTATCAATGGGGGTGCCTCGACGTGTGTTAAGTCTATTACCTGTTGGAAAGCCATTGACTCTCCTCCTTTGACTAAATCCCACGACACACTCAAAGCCTTTAATGGCTCTGGTTTTAAGCCTTACGGTGTCCTCCCTTCATAGTCGATTACGTTAGAAGGCAAAACGGTCCAAGTTGAAGTGGAAGTATTTGACACTCCTCTCGATTACAACCTTCTAGTTGGACGTAGCTGGATTGATTCCATGCGCGCAGTAGTGTCGACCCTTTTCTGTGTCGTGCGTTTCCCACATCAAAGAAAGGTCATTACCGTCGACCAATTAACCTTCTTTAACTCAGATGCACGTACCGGCAACATACCGTTCATTGCCAAAAACCCCCCGGATACAAGAACGTCGGTGTGGGTCTTCTTAAAGACTCCTCGTTGATGGGTACCTTCCCCATCCCACCACCTGATGTTCCACATCCGTCTGTCGCCTCGATCAACATGATCTCCACCTCTATTCACGGAACCCCTGCATCTCATGACCCATGGATGGTACCCAACCCCGACGATCATCTTAGTTACGGCGACGAAATGCCTTTGAGTTCGGTCAAATCTGCTTATCAGACCATTCAATCGGCAACCCCTTCTACCCCGTCTCTTGGTGATTTATCTCTAGATCCTTTCCGTGTCATTTTTCCCACAGACAAGTTGATTATGCATGTTATGGAAGACACTCCCTGGGATGATGGAAATCATCGTTCCACCCTCTTCCTGGAACAACACACCATCGAGAGCTACCAACGGATCTCGACCCCGTCGACCGTTGTCGTCATTTCTACTGTTCTTGAGTCTACACACGATGTGTTTCCCGAAGGGAACTTAAGTAATATCTCACCCACCATCCCCCTCAACATATCCATTAAAACTGGGATTGTTGAAAATGTGCATATCGGAGCTTCGTGTTCCCCTGACGAAATTGTCACCTACAAGTCACTTTTCAAAGAATTTTGCGACGTCTTTGCCTGGAGCTATGAAGAAATGTCGGGTATTGACCCCGACATTGTGATACATGAGATTAAGACATACCCAGATGCTAAACCCGTCCGGCAACGACTTCATCCAGTCCACCCACGTAAAGCGGCCGCTATCAAGCTTGAAGTCGAGAAACTTCTCAAAGCCGGTTTTATTTACCCGGTGGCTCTCACTGACTAGGTTTCCAATCTTGTCCCAATCGACAAGAAATAAGGCACAATCTGCGTGTGCGTTGATTATAGGGATATTAACAAATCATGTCCTAAAGACAACTTTCCTACCCCCTTCGTTGACCAGATCGTCGACGATTGTGCCGACAGTGAAATCTTCTCTCTGATGGATGGTTTCTCCGGATATAATCAAATCAATATTGTTCCCGCGGACCAACACAAAACCGCTTTTATTTGTCCTTGGGGCACTTTTTCCTATCGGAAACTTCGTTTCAATCTAAAAAATGTTGGCGCAACTTTTCAGCGCGCTATGTCTTACGCCTTCCATGATATCAAGCACATCGTGCAGCCATATCTAGACGACTTACCCGCTCATTCCATGCACCGTGTAGATCATCCAATAGACCTCTGAGCCATTTTCCTTCGATGTCGGTTTTACCATATATGCTTGAATCCTCACAAATGTGTTTTCTGTGTAGAATCTGACCGACTTCTAGGCTTTGTTGTTTCACGTCAAGGGATTAGGGTAGATCCTTTGAAGGTCGAGGCGATTCTCAATCTCCCTCCTCCTTCTTCGCCTCACCAGTTACAAAGTTTGCAAGGGAAAGCAAACTTTCTTCGTCGTTTCATCCCAAACTATGTTGAGCTAACTCTTGGATTTACGCGACTACTCAAAAAGGGGTCTGAGTTCGTATGGGATACCACTGCCAACAAATATTTTGAAGCTTTGAAACTGTCCCTGACACATACCCCGCTTCTCTTCCCACCTGATTAAAGTCGCGATTATTTCCTCTACCTCACAGCCTCGGATTACACCATCGCTATGGTTCTCATCCAGGAGGATGATTCTCATGATGAACATGTCATCTGTTACTTGAGTCGAAGACTTACGCCTATAGAAACCAAGTATTTACATGTTGAAAAACTGGCCTTGGCAGTCGTCCAAGCAGTTCAACGTTTCCGGCACTACATCCTCTCTCGCAAGACAACAATAATTTCTAACTGCAACCCTATGCAGCACATTCTCACACGTCAACTGCTAGGGGGCAAATACTCCAAATGGATTGTGATACTCTAGGAGTTTGACTTAGAATTCGAACGCGCTAAGTCCAAGAAATCCTTAGTGTTTGTCGAGTTGATATGCGAATTTCTGTACTCTGAGACGGAAAATGTAGCAGCCGATTCATTACCTGATGAATCCCTTTTCCTGATAAGTTTCAATGATCTTTGGTACGGAGATATCATCATATATCTCCAAACCCAGACTTTTCGGCCCAATTTGTCTAGTACTGACCGCCGTCGAATACGCTACCAAGCCCGTCAGTATATTATCCTCGGTGATACTCTTTATCGTCATGGGATTGACTCAGTTTTTCGACGCTGCCTCACGTTTTATGAAGCTGAGAAAGCCCTAAATGACTGTCATTCTGGAGCTTGTGGTGGTCATATGTCTGGGTATGCTACTGCCCAGAAGATCTTGCGAGCAAGGTATTTTTGGCTTTCTTTATTTAATGATTGTATAATTGTTGTCCAAAAATGCCACGCTTGCCAGACCTACAACCATAAAATACAGTCACATCCTGCTCCTCTTCACCCTGTGGTCTCCATTGGTCATTTTGCGAAATGGGGTATCGATTTCATGACATGTCACGCTCACTCAGCCGGGGGGCATGGATACATTATTGTAGTCGTAGACTATTTTACGAAATGGGTCGAGGCGATGCCGACATTTGACAACACCGGAAAGACAACAACATTATTCATATTCAATCACATCATAGCCCGTTTTGGTGTTCCTCGGGCTATCGTCACTGATCATGGTAGCCACTTTAGAAACTTCATGATGTTCGAACTCACTTAAAAGTTGGGTCTTCGCCATGAAAACTCAACACCCTATTACCCACAAGCCAATGGCCAAGTCGAAGCAATTAACAAAGTCCTTATTACCATGCTTCGACGAATGATAGGGATTCACAAAACGAGTTGGCACACGATGTTGTTTTCAGCATTGTGGGCTTACCGGACATTCGTTAAGTCTATTACCGAGTTTACACCATTCTGATTAGTCTATGGTCTAGAAGCCATCCTACCGATTGAATGTGAGATACCCTCCCTAAAACTAGCCGTCGAACTCCTCCCAAACACTTCTGCAGAAGAAGAACATCTGTTGTATCTCATGCGATTAGACGAAACTCATCGCGACGCTTCCCTAGTCATAGAAGCCTAGAAGAAACGCGTCAAAGCCCAATATGACAAACATGTCAAGCCTCACGTTTTCTCCGAAGGTGATATGGTTATCCTTTACGAACAAGATCGAGATATGCTAGGAGCAGGAAAATTCAAAGCTATGTGGCGAGGTCCTTATATCGTTAGACGAGTTTTGGAGAAAGGAGCTGACGAGTTAGTGGACTATGACGGTATCCCTTTGAGTGAACCAAGAAATGGGTTATACTTAAAGAAGTACTATGCCTAAGATCACCTGTGCATGAGTACATGTATTTTATTGTATCATACTTCTTGTGTGTTACTATAGTATGTTTTTTCGTTATCTGGTCTCTGCCCTCGATCGCTTATGTTACATTTTGTTTGGTTTCTAGATGTCGGAGTCTTCGCTACCCCACATTGGCTTCACTTATGGCGCTAGCCGTAGTACTCAGAACCTTGCTTCTGTTGCTTGGGCAATTTACGCCCCTACAAACAAACTTATCACTCTACGAGGTGTGTGTCTCAGTCGTGCGACCAACAATATTGCAGAGTATAGCGTCGTTATTGAATTGTTGATTGATGTTATTTTTCTCAGTATCTGCCACTTGGTTGTATGACTTGATTCAAAGCTAGTAGTACTACAGCTAAGTAATGTCTATGCTATTTGAAGTCCTACTTTATCACGGGTATATTTATGAATTCGCCTCTTGGAACGTTATTTTGATTATATTGAATATCAACACATTCCTAGATGTTTAAATACATTGACTGGTGCATTAGCTAACTATGTATTAGATAGACATTTGGGCCATTTATAAATCAATCACATCACATGTATCACGCAACACAAGATAAGCCGATAGAAGTTGTATATATGTATATAACGATTAAAAAAAATTTACAAAAAGTTTTTGTCCAAGGACCAAAATGTCAAAATGTAAAGCTTATAGCTTCCACAAAATAGCGTCATGGGTGATGCTCACGATAACACACAACTACCAGAGCCACCCTATAAAGCAGTCGGATAATAGACTCTGACACGCCCACAGTGTGGTGCTGATAACGCCTAGGGATCTCCCCAATAGCCATATCTGGAATGTCAGCAGTCAACCCCTCTAAAATTTGCTCCACTGCCTCATAGTCTTCGGCATCCCACTGCGCCACTGGAGCCGCCTCTCCTTGCCGCTGAATAAGAGATGTTCCTGGAGGTCGATATGGCCGCACATCTGTGTCATCAAAAAGAAATTTTTTGATTAGTTCTTGGACAAACATAAAAACATTTTATATGATAAAAATTACAAAAACATTTAAAAGAACAAAATGTGTACTTATTACCTAGGTCACCCCACTGAGCATCCTCAGGTAGGGCCAAATCTGGATCCCCTCGGAAGTCCAAACCGGCGTATGCGTAGTCATCAATCATCAGCATCTGTGGCTGCAACCAGTCGAAAAATGAATCATTGTACTTGATGATAGCCCAACTACGTGTCGGGCCATGAGGTTGCACCACCTCGGCATCCTTGAATCTTGTGGGGCCGGTAAACCCCAATCAACATGTAATCTCAGCAATGGGACCCTCTCGAGAAAGAAGGACACCAAAAGTGATCCATACCCAAACTGCTTCAAGTTGCCTCTCCTGCATTTCGCCAATTGCCTCTTCATATTGCGGAGAACTGCATCCGACCAGTTGAAGACTCGTGGCTCTGTGCACTCTATGGCGTATTGGAAGTAGCTCTGGAGAGCCATGTGTGGAGCTGTGCTCCCAGCCATGCGTGCTATAGTGAAAAATATGGTTCGCAGGGTCAAGTTTTGGACCCCCCAAATAGCAACCTTGCCCTTACTTCTTTCTGCCTCAGGAACACAGTATTGGCGACAATACTCACTCATAGGGAGTCTGCCACCTCGGCTATCGATCAATCTAGCATGGTACCCACGCCATGATAACCATGTTAGAAAATATATATCCTCGATATCTAGGGTCAATGTGTGGACTCCCACGTGAAACAACTGCTAGTCCACGTCCCACATATGAACTAGGTACCCCAACAACCTGATTTGGGCCCTCATGCCCAGAACCTGGAAGAATTTCAAGAGCCTACAGTCTCGGAGGGCAGCAACGGTACCCGGGTTATTCCCGACAATGGCATCCTCCTCCTCATGTTCTCTTTCTCGCCACTCCAGCATCGTGATGGTCAATTGCCTGCTCAAGAACCATAAGAGAAAGGTCAACAACTTATTTCAAACCTTGGCATAATTTTTATTGGGCAAAAATCAAATTGAAATTTCATTTTTCGGCCCCCGCAGGTGCCCCTTTAGCACAGTGTGAGATTATCGTAGGTGCCCTTAAGGCTGCCTGCAAGAATCTTAGATTCTCGCAGGTCCCGCATGGCTAGCCTGCGAGAATGCTCGGGCGCAAGTTTTGGCCCTAAAACGAACCCTAAACCTTGAAAATTGCCAATAAAAACTAAAACTAAACCATGGAAAAGGTAGAAGATCAAGAGCTTACCTCGTTGGTGGAGACGGTTCGCCAAATGGTTGCTTGTGCCTCCCACGATCGAGCAACGAAATTTGGGGGAAAATGAGGTGTATTGGGCAAAGTTCTTGGCAAAATCACAATGAAAATGGTAAAAGCCCTTTTTACCCATATTTATTCACTTTTTACCATTTTTGTTGATGTTTATATTGTTTTGTCCATAAAACCTAATGCCTAATAGTCCTATGAGTGAATTTTTGCAGATATAGCAACTTTGAAATCCACACGAAGGAGTACGGATGTTTTTTCTTTTTGTCGCATGTACGACTTTTTTTTATGGTTTTTAGAAAAACCTCAAGCTCAGTCTTCGTTCATTATCGCGCTCGAAAATAAATGGGAACGTAACCGAGTATACTTTTCTCATCTTTTCGTACTCATCATGGTAACACGAAAACGACGAATGCAAAGGAGTATCCTTTAAGCTCTTTTCACACTCCATAAAAACGAAAAGATCGTCGAGCAACCTTGTTCTGTTCACGCTCATAAAAGTATCTGAACAAAATGTTCGATGGGCGATAGTTTATCACTTTTTCGGTCTTGTCGAACTATTTTACGAAAAAGTGACTGAGAGAGTTCTCTTTAAGTGTTTCTCAGACTCTCAAAGAATGAAAAACCCCCGAGTTTTCTATCTTTGGACTCGTTAAACAAACATTGAAAGACCCATAATGGGAACCGAGCCATTCCTTCCTAGGGTTCGTTAAACACACTCCGAGGGACTCATCCGAAGGATGAGCTTACATCAACAAGCATATGTTATCCTCCTCAAGCTTGCGTAAAAATAAAGAGGTACTCGCCAGAAATGGTGGGGGAAATTTTGGGAAAGGGATGTGTTTTCGTATTCATATTAATGGCAGTAAGTGTCGCTCTTGAACATGACACCCCCTATTCATTATTTGAAGTTGGTTTGGGAAATCCATTTGTCTCTCATTTGACTTGCTACAAGGTCATATCCCGGGTCGTCTCTGAGTCAGTGCTGCCAAGTCCTTGGTCATGTCATTCATATGTTCAAGAGAAGTTCATCCAAACCCTCCATTGAGTTGGCCATCTGCAGTTGTCCATTCTTACCATGTCAGCCTTCCCTGTGTTCGTTCCAACCTATATTCATACTTTGTTTCATATTCAAAATCTGTTACGTATTTCATGTCATTGATGGGGGATACATCAAGGCCCTCTTGTGACAAGTCTTGTTCTGTCGACTCCAACTCATTATCCGGAAACAAGACTTAGAAATTATTTGGTACCTTGGAACTTGCATGCCTCAATGGCAGGTTTCCTCACTTTCGACAGTGGGTTTTCATTATTGACCTCTGATTGGGAGGTTCCATCGAATGTTCGACCTCAGATCATTTATTCACATTCGTTAGATTGTACTAGTGTACCTTGGGAATCATTGACATTAATGGTGATTTCCCTCGCACTTGTTAATGGTTTCATCAATGACTGGTAATCAAGTGGTTTCTGCCATGTTCGACTTCAACACATGTAATCACATGGCTAGATTCATACTTTCATATGGCAGGATTGAAGACCCTGGGTCTCATCTTTTTTATCCAGGTTGCGATGGAGTATGTATGATTTGCATCGACACATAGATTCACTTTGTATGTCATGTGGCTATGTCGTCTTAATTTGAGTCTTCTTGCATTGATCCACAGTTTATTCCTGGTGTCTATGCAGTATTTTGATGACATGGATCCACAGTGTATGATTGGTGGCCATGACCTACATTCATAATGTCATCCGTCTGTCATCTGAGTATGGGAATGCCTACCTCAGAACTGGTATTATATTCTGCAGATGCTTGGTTGTTTGCAGGTTTCCGATTAGGTGCACTCCTGTTTTCTGACACACACACGCAGTTTACAAAGTATTTTAACTGTCACAAATTACGGCCTCATACTTTGGGGGGAATTCTGTTACATATGATTTTGGTCACTTTGATGATGTCTCAACAGTGATGTATTCAGGCTCCCAATAAGGACTTTTTACCTGAGAAAAGTGGCTCTTGTCTCCTTCCAAAAACATATTTTTAAGATGAGTTCGCAAGCTGACTATAGTCTAGGGTGTGAGAATCCTTCATTCTCACAGGCCACCCACACTTAGGGTGCGAACTTCTCACAGTCTGCTCCATACGCAGGGTGCGAACCTGTTTTTAATCTTGAAAAGGAGAAGAGGTCTCGAGGGTTCTAGAAGGGAATCTTCTAGAAAATGAGTTGGCATTCACATGGTTGTCATTCTACTGACTTCTCATATTTGATGGGATCATCCTCATCCATGTAACCATCTCTCCTTCTCCTATATATTGAAAGTTTTCTCATGGAAAAGGTTAAGCAAGATTGAATGAAGAATTGGTGAAAGAATTGTGTGAAGAACCCTGCTTGGACAGAAGCTTGAAGACCCTATTTGGTCTATCAAGAGGAATTTGATCTTCTTCATGCAAGTACAGAGCAATTATGTGTGTTGGAACCAAGGGTCACTGAAAGGAAGCTTGCAACATCAAGGCGATCAGGTTGTATCTTCTACTTTCAATTAATATGATACAACGGCATGTCCCTTTCCCATAAAGTCACTCTTATTTTATTGTGTAATTCCTTGATCATATGCATAAGTTGACGTTGAATATACTTTGCTATCTTCACTTTGGTTGGTTTGTGTTGTCTTGGACTTGAATTCATGAGAGCACCGGAGCGAAGCATGAACAACAGAGACCTAAGGAAGAGATATAAAGGTATGTCACTTAGTCCTTCCTATTAGTAGATTCAATGATTACAACTTAGGGAAAGAGTCGTGTCCTGTCCTATTTTGTTCTAGATCCAAGTGGATCTAGGGAGATCTGTTAGTGTCTGCACCTACCGATTAGTCCGATAACAGTGTGATCTCCATTTGGGGCACTCGGTACCCCATCAGAAAGGTCTACTCGAGGAGTACTCATTCTGAATGGCCCGGTATCTCCCAATAGGGACCTAGTAGATGTTGGCAAGTCAAAAAATGTCGTTTAGGGCCTCAAAATGGCCCGAGAAGTTTGGAACCCGAAAAACTGTAGAAAAACTGCCAAGATGGAAACTGTAATTTGAGCCAGTGGAATAGGTGGGTGACCACCGATGTCCACCTATATCAGTGCTTCCCCCTTAGGAAGCAATTGTCTCCATTGTTTCAATTTCCTCCATTAGATGGGGAAATTCTATTGAACCTTACTCCTATTGAGCCACTTGTCTTGATGAACAAACTGCCCTGCTTTGATGACATGATAGAGTTGGATGTTCTGCTAGCAGGTTCCCTTCATCTTGGTGTCCATGATTCAATAATTTATCACAAGTTCAATGCATTCAAGATTGAGTTCTGCAGGGGGCTAATGCTCGGTTGTGTCCGAAGTGTCCAGGAGAGGTGGAAAATATGGTTGAAGCAGTTCCACAGTAAATATCGGGTGAAATCCAAGGAAAGGAGGAATACTTAATTCAAAATCATTCTCACCCATAGCCTTGGTGATGGTGTAAGGCCCGTATCAGAGTGGGTGTAGCTTCCGATGGCTTCATGTGAGGTGTTCTTTCTGCAAATGCAACCACACCTTATCTCTCACCTGAAACTTGTGTGGTACTTGATGTTGATTGTAGCATTGCTTGTACCTGGCATTAAGTTTTTGAAAAATATCATGAACATGTTGTTGGATGTGTTGGATTCGCTCAATAAATTTGGTTGCTCGATCATCCTCGGTTTGAGCATGGGAGGACTCCTCTTGTGCAACTGCAATGAGCAGAGCTACGCCAATGGGAGGCAATGGTCGGAACCCCAAGCACACCTGAAAAGGGTTGTGGCCAATAGACCTATGGAGGGATCTGTTGTAGCTATGTTGAACATAAGGAATACTTTCATCCCATGTGCATGGATGTTTGGAATTGTACATCCTCAAGATATGGAAAATCATCCTGTTGAATACCTCTTTTTGTCCATAATTATGTGGGTGGAAGGAAGTCGATTTGGTGAGCTTGGTGTCCATCATCAACCATAGGCTAGACCAAAAAGTGCTCAGGAACCTATTGTATTGATTTGGGATAATGATTCATGGGAGCCCAAAATGAACCCAAACATGTTCAAAGAAGAGCTTGGCGGTGGCCTTGGCTATGATGCTCTTCTTGCAGGGTGCCAAAACTCCCATCTTAGATAATCGATCAACGACCACAAAGACACAATCATTCCCAATATTTTTTGAAGGTAGACCAGACATGTAATCCATGGAGATGGACTTGAAAGGCCTATCTGGATTAGGAAGAGAGGTGTATAGCCCTCGTTTCTTAATGGTGGGCTTGGAAATGGTACAGACAATGCATGATGCGATGTACTTGTGGGCATCTTGTCGAAGCTTCGACCAATAAAAATGCTTTTGTATTACTGCCACTATTTTGTCTACACCAAAATATCATGTTGCCCAATTGTAATGACCTTCCAAGGTCATCTTTGCATGCTCGCTTGAAGGAGCACTGAGATGGATAAGATGGCATAGTAATCCATCCTGAAGATGAAAGTTTGGAACTGTTTTTTCTGGCTTAATGTCTGATAGGAAACAACAAATTTGGAGTCATTATTGTATAATTGTGTCCACCCACACGTCTCATGCCCATAGCAGTTAAGAACTATGGTTGGTGCCACAACTAGTGGTTGACTAAGTTAATCTACAACATAGTTGGTGTTTCCCTTCTTATACTTTACGTTCAAGTGGAATTGTTGCGGGTACATTGATATGGATTTATGAGCGGAATGAAATGAATAACAAATTGAATACCAAAACATAGAGATATGGAGAATAACAACAGATATCCAGTGAACAATAACTTCTATTAAATAAATAAAATGGGTTGAAACTGTAAAACTACAGAACTAAAACAACTTGCTTGAATGGTGGTAGCTATCTTTGAGAAGAGATGTGGTTGCTACGCGCATCTGTTTGAGCAGGATGATTACAATGAGGCTACAAAGGCCTTTTTAAAATTACTCATGAATGCCAAAACCCTAGACATCCAAAAACCTAACCCTAGGAGATGAAACAACAAAATTTTTGTGGGCCCCGATGGGTAAGTTCGTACCTCAACTTCCCGAGGTCGTAACTTTTCCATACAACCTTCGTTTTAGGCGTGTGATAGCCCGTTGGAAAGGTATTTTTGAGAAATACACATTATTTCATCAAACTTTGACTCAGTCTATAATTTGACTATGGCAAGCCAAAAAAACATTGTTTAGGGCACCAAAACGGCTCTGGAAGTACAAAAAGATGTACTGATATGAAAACTTCCAAAATAAGCAAATTTGAATAGGTGGGTGGCCACCAAAATCCACTTGGATGTTGTGTAGCGCTTCAGGAAAGCCCCGAAAGTGCAGAACCCACAATTACAAAAAAAAATCATCATTACAGAGAAACATGTTGAACTAAAAATTGTCAAGATGAGCCAGTTCAAATAGGTGGGTGGCCACCAATATCCCCCTGGATCAGTCCTCCCCCCTTAGGAAGAAATGGTCTCCATTGCGTTGAGCGCCCCCATCAGGTGAGGAAACTTCTGCTAAATTTGGCCATGGGTGAGCCACTTTCCTTGGTGCAGGATTTGCCCTGCCTTGACAACCCGATAGATCTGGATCCTCTACTGGCGAGTGCCCTTGACATGTGTGTCCACTATCTGATCAGTGGATGCTTGTTCCATGCAGTCAGGGTTGAGATATGTTGGTTTCAATTGTTTTGCGGTCTCCAAGGTGTCCAATAATGGTAGAAAATATGGTCGAAGGAGGCCCACATTGAACACTGGGTGCAAGTGAAGGAAGGGTGGAGTGTTGAGCTCAAAACCATTGCTACCCACATCCTTGGTGATAGTGTAAGGACCATAGCGAAGTGGGAGAAGCTTCTGATGGGACCCTGTAAGGATCTCTTTCTGCAAATGTAACCATACCTTGTCTCCCTCCTGAAACTGGTGTGATACCCGGTGTTGATCATGGAACTGCTTGTACTTGGTATTGGCTTTCTGCAAAATCTCATGGACCTGTTGGCAGATGTGCTAAATTCCCTAAATGAATCTGGTGGCTTTGTTGGCCTCAAACTGAACATGGAAAGATTTTGCCTGTGTGGTTGCAAGAGGTAGTGCAACATCAATGGGACCCAAAGGTTGGAATCCTAGGCCCACCTAAAATGGGCTATGGCCGGTGGATCTATGGAGAGCCCTGGTGTAGCTGTGTTGAACATAGGGAAGACTCTCATCCCATGTACGTGGATGCTTAGAGTTGTACATGCACAGTATGTGCACAATCATCTGATTGACGACCTCTGTCTGGCCATCGGTTTGGGGGTGGAAAGCAGTGGATTTAGTAACTTATTGTCTAAGGAACTTATTGTCCCGATATGAGGTGATGCTATGTGGTATCCCAAAATGGACCCACACCTGTTCGAAGAAGAGATTGGCAGTATATGTTGTTGTGATGCTCTTCTTGCAAGCTGTGATAATGGCCATCTTTGAAAATCGATCAACCACCACAAATACACAATCATTGTCGTGCTTGGTGGACGGAAGGCAAAACAAGTAATCCATTGAGATGGATTCCCAAGGCCTCTCGGGAGTAGGAAGAAGGGTGCACAAGCGTTGCTTCTTGATGGTTGGCTTGGCAATGGCACAGGCAGTGAAAGATCTTATATACTTGCTGACATCTTGTCGAGGTTTTGGCCAACAAATTTTTTTCTATAGAACGACCATAGTCTTCTCCATGCCAAAATGTCCTATTATCCGACTGTAGTGAGCTTCCCAAATCAGCTTTGCACGCTCGCTTGTGGGAAGTCATAGGTGGCCCAAATGGCATAATAGTCCATCCTGCATGTGAAAATTGGTGAAATTTGTGCCTGTACCCAAGAGTTGATAGGTGGTGGAAAATTCAGGGTCACGCTGATAAAGTTGGGGCCACTCAGATGCCTCATGCCCACATGAATGGAGCATTGTGGTGAACGCAGCAACAGGAGGGCGACTAAGGTAGTCAGCGACACGATGTTTGCTCCCTAGTTTATACTTGATGTTGAGATGGAGTTGTTGTAGTTATGTGGACCACTTTTGATGGAAATTGTTCTCCAACTTCCCCTGTGTCTGTATGAACTGCAGAGGCCTGTGATCAGTGTGGATGATCATCTCCTTTCTCATAATGTAACGTTTCCATTGACGACAAGCTTGCACAATGGAATTCATTTCTTTATCATAGGTGGTATATTTCCGGACAATATCTAAGAGTGTCGCACTATGGTATGCTACTGGATGACCGTGCTGAGTGAGAATTGTGCCTACAACATAGTCGAAGGCATTAGCCTCAATCTCGAACGGTTATTGCAGATCGGGTAGGAGAGTACTGGAGTTGAGCACAAGAGGTGCCTTATATCATCAAATTCTTGTTGTTGTGCCTGCCCCTATGTGAAACTTTCCTTGCCACCACCCTTGGATACTTGGTCGAGGTCCCATGCAATATGGGAGAATCCCAACACAAACCTTCGGTAGAAGTTGGCAAGTCCCAAGAAGCTATGAAGCTCGGTTAGTGTGGTCGGGGCTGGCCAGTCACCAATGACTTGGATCTTAGCTAGATCCACATGTACACCATGCTCATCAACAATGTAGCCCAAGTATTGGGCCATGTTCATGTGAAAAGAGCATTTTTTCAAGTTAGCATGTAGCTTGTGTTGCCACAGAGTGGCCAAAACCTATTGAATATGTTGCATGTGCTCCTCCCAAGTTCTGTTGAAGATGAGGATATCATCCAGATACACCACCACAAAAGAGTTGGTGAATGGTCTCAATACATTATCCATCAAATCATGAAAGTTGTTGGTGCATTTGTTAAGCCAAAGGGCATGACCAACCATCCAAAGAGACCTTCTTTAGATTTCAAAATTCTCTTCCATAAATTAGTTAGTTTGATGGGAACCGGGTGGTATCCAGACTTTAGGTCAATCTTGTTGAAGAGCTTCCCCCCTTGAGTTGTTCAAGAAGGTCATCAATTCAGGGAATTGGGTATCGGTTCCTGACTGTGATTATGAATTTTTAAATTTTTCAAAGTGAATCTCGGTCGTTGATCTTGAGATCAATCACGATCTCGATCGTCGATTCACTAAACTTTGTAAAACACTACAATGGTCATTAAAAATCAAATTTTGACCTTCAAGGTCGAATTTGACTCTGTCAATCTATAGATCTGCTCCATTAAACTTCTCTTAGACAGTTTTGAGTCGTTTAAACTCATATTTTGCTCACGAATTTGAGGATTTCACTCTAATTTTGTCCATTTTTCCCCAAACTTACACAAACAGAAGTCTGCATCAATGAATTGCTCAAACTCGCACTGGTTCGAGTCGATAAAAGCCTGGTGTTTGAACCAAATGCTCTAATACCATAATGTAACGTCCCCCGACCCAACCGAGGGATATTATTGTGCGGAAAACTCACAAAAATGAAATTTCTGCTAAGTAATTAAACTTTAGTAGCTTCCAACTACGATTTACATGCAGATTTAACTATTATCTATTATTATTGATTACATGCATCTACAACACTCTAAAATTATACATGAAGTGGATTTAAGAAACTCAGCACAACAACATATAATCTTTCTCAAATACAGAGTTCATGCACAACAAATTAAAACTCACAATACAAAAGAAACAAGATAAGCACTTATCTTTTATAAACAATTGTGCATCCAGGTGCTTAGGACGAACGTTCCACCCAACCATAGACATATTGTTCCAAATATCAACAACAAATCACCCCCAAGCTGAGCTTAGTAATCCACAAAAGAGGGTGGTCTCTCATTCTCCACTCACAGCTCAAAATTC
Source organism: Picea glauca (assembly GCA_000966675.3). Classification (NCBI taxonomy): domain Eukaryota; kingdom Viridiplantae; phylum Streptophyta; class Pinopsida; order Pinales; family Pinaceae; genus Picea; species Picea glauca. Next base: position 15,461 of record JZKD02S0619426.1, read on the forward strand.
CCACAACCCACTGGTATTCTCCTACAGTTATTCTGATTTTCCACCAACTCTCTTCCTCTTGACTTTCCCAACCCAAGGAATGTACCCCTTCACTTATCTCAGTCCCTCAGGCATCCCATTCGTTTATCAGGGTCTGTCTAGCATTAGCAACCAAGAATCTCTCAACTGGGAACTCAAAGGAACTTCTTGCTACGAAAAACTACTTGTAAACAACAACAAACCCTTGTTTTTACAGTGTAAATCACTCAGGAGTTTACTCTTCATGCCTTACAACCTATCTCTTGAATATTTAGCTCCAAAACGCTATAATACGCTCCAACTTGCTCTAGAATTCTCCCTCCATGGTTGCACCCACTCCAAGCTC
>JZKD02S0619448.1:0-15824 GCA_000966675.3 Picea glauca
TCAAAAGGATATTCAGGTACTTAAAAGAAACAATGACTTATGGTCTGTGGTATCCCATAAATCAAGGTCTTCAATTGACTGCTTATTCAGATGCAGATTGGGAAAATTGTGTTGATGAGAGAAAAAGCACCAGTGGAGGAGCATTCTTCCTGGGTAACTCCTTAGTAGCCTGGCTTAGTAAAAAGAAATGTTCCATTTATTTATCAACCATAGAGGCAGAGTACATTGTTTCTACTACCTGTTGCACACAAGTATTATGGATGATTCAGACACTTGCAGATTTAGAGGTAAAATATACTGCATCAATCCCAATTCATTGTGATAACACAAGTGCCATCAGTGTGTCTAAAAATTCTGTCCTCCACTCCAAGACAAAACATATTCCCATAAAATATCATTTTCTGAGAGTGCAGGTCACCAATCAGATTGTTCAGGTCCATTACATTCCCACTACAGAACATATTGCAGACATCTTTAATAAGCCCCTAGCCAAGACACCGTTTGAATATCTTAGACAAAAGTTGGGTGTCATTTCGTTTCACACCTAAAAGAGTCCATCTTGTTAGGGGAATATTTGTATTGTTTGAATATCTAATGCCTCCTAGAATTACTGCAATAGCTCAGGGGGAGCTTGTCTCTTCTTTGACATTGATGTCAAAGGGGGAGAAAAGAATTCGGGTGCCTTAGTTTCCATCAATGCCAAAGGGGGAGATTGTTGGAAAATGTTTAACAGATAATGTATTCTTGTCATTTATGGAAAGTAAAACAACGATGATGGCTTGAGTACAACAGCGATGATCAATAGGAAAATAGAATACAAGTCCAGGAAGATCGAATGATTGAAGGCCCGAGAATCATTGCTGATCGTTGGATCCAATTCCAAAATTCCCGATAGTATGAGGGCCATCGGATCTGAAGAAAGACAAGTAGATGGTGCTGAAAAGGAGAATAGATCTCAGGCGTAAGATCTAAGCGCAGGGTCCGACCACCGTTGGATCAAGGAAAACCTGCATGGTGTTTAAAAGTGCAAGGAGAAAAGGGGCTCACCAAATACTGAAATCAGGAGGACAGTCCATCTCAGGGGATTATGTGGACCGTTGATCTGACTCCTTGTCATAATTTTGAGGATCACGATTTAGAGATGTCAAAGATTATTGACATCAGAAACCTCGATTTCGTGATATGTGAAATCACGATGTAATCTAAGCCGCCAGATTAAGATTGAATCTGAACTGTTGATTCCAGTCAATGGAGAGGCATCGGGGATCGGGACTTTGAAATGACAAAGTCACTTGACATCATGAACCCAGATTTTGCGATATGCGATATCGTGATTCAATCGTAGCCATTGAATCGAGAATGTGATCTAGACCATCGACCCAACTCATGAAAACAGACCACGTCAGCTAGGGACATGTGGCACAATCATGTAATGAAAAGTGTCAGACTGATTCAACATTTTAGGCACATGTAAGTCATGAATCAGAGTGACACGTGGCAGTATTCAACACGTGTCAATCCACTTGTGACATCAGCAGATGGAAACCTCTCAGAGTTTCGTGGATCGCGACTTGGAGAGTCGAGATGATTCATCTCCAGATTCACGAGATGCGAGATAGCGAGTTAATCGTGGACCGTTGGATCAAGAGGATGTGTGGTGAAAGATGAGAGCACCATAAATCTCCATCTCGGAGTTTCACCTATCGCGACTTGGAGTGACGAAAATCTCAATCTTAGGATCAGCGAGATGCGATATCACGAAAAGATCCTGACCATCAACACACTAAAAGATGTGGACCGTTGATCTGAGCTCCATATCTGAGTCTCACCTATCGTGACTTGGAGTGACGAGAGCCTCCATCTAAGGAACAACGAGACGTGAGATCGCAAAAATATATGGACCGTTGATTCATCTAGATCGTGGATCGTCGATCAGGGTCGATGAAGATCATGAGTTCGTAGCACCTTTTAGTGCAGATAGTGGTCACCACCTATGGTCATGTGGAGGAAGGAGCTAGCACAGAAAATCTCTGTGTTGGAGTTTCGTGAATTGCAATATGGAGAGACAAAAGAAACAAAGCAGAATTTGTGATATGCGAAATCACGATACAATCGTAGCCGTCGAATCAAGACCAGATCTAGACCATGGAATCATAGGACATGTGGCAAGTGATCAAGATTTTGCTGACTTGGGGTCAATGGAGCAAAGTATCGAAATGCCAAAATGAATACAATATCCCATGGATTCAATCCAACGGTGAATATGAATTTGAACAAGATCGGAGGGCAACTATAGCACGATACAGTGTAACTGCCAGAAATCACTGATGGGTTCTGCCAGAGGACTCGAAGACACTACGGGATAACTGAAATAGAGAAGGTGAGTTAGACTATCACAGAGAAGATGAAGAGTCTCAAACTGCCAGAGAGATTGAGGAATCTCATCATAACACCCAATGAAGCTGAATGCGTGGTTGAACTACTAGAGAAGATGAAGAGTTGTGATGACGATCACACAGAGCACTTGAGAGGTGGAGGAATTTGGCGTGGAGTCAACATGCAGATTCATTGCGAACATTGGATGCACAAGTTGCACAGAATCTATAAATACACAGTACAGAGAAGAGAAGAGGGTTGTTTTTATTGTTAGAGTTTGTTGTGATTGTAGATGGTGAAGGTGATTCATGTGTGAAGAAGAAGGAGAGTGCAGCAGCTAAATTGAACAAAAGAGGATCTGTGTAGTGAATGGGTATGGGACACAGAGCTTAAAAGGCAGAAGAACAGACAATGCAAGTGAGGTGTGCAGAAAGGCAAAGAGGTAGATAGAGTAACGAAATGCAACAGAACAGTGATGAGTCTGGTAAGCCATTGTTGAACATTATATCACTGTAATAAGTTTGAGTAATATAGAGTCAATATTTCAGGGTGTTTGGGAGGTGCTAGGGAGGACTGTTATCCTCAGAGGTTCAAGTGGGTGCTTGAACACAGGGAGTTGGTGCTTCCTTCTAGTTAGTGCTAGAGAAACCAGGGAGTTGGTGCTTCCTTCTAGTGGGTGCTAGAGAAAACAGAGAGTTGGTGCTNAAAATCTATGTTAGAAATGTTATGCGTAATTGTAAGGATTTTTACTAGGCTTGTTGATTTTTTTTTCTTATTGGCCACTACACTTATGCAAGATGTCAAGCCTTTGGCCTTCACTAGAAAAAAAAATTTAGATAGACATTTGGGAAAATCAATCTATGAAAATGAAATTTTTTATATTATACATGCCATGGATCTATGTCATCCTTATCTATTGGGGCAACGATTTCAGATTAAAACTGATCACCTGAGCTTCAAGTAGTTTTGGAATAAATTATTTTATCCTCAGAGAAATAAGTATATGGGTAACCAAGATGTTTGGATATGATTATGAAATCATTTATAAGAAGGGAAATGAAAATGTGATCATTGACACTTTTTCCCGGAAGTATGAAGAAGCAGGGTCTCTCTTTTCCCTCTCCTTCATTGTACCATAATCTCTCCAAGTTGTTTTCCTAGAATGGTTGCAAGACCAAAATGTTTCTCACCTAATCCAACAATTGCAAGAATCTTCTCTAGCTTCTTTAGGGTACTCTTCAAACAATAATGAGTTTATCTAAAAAGTTCGTCTATATTTAAGAAAACATGAACAACATAAATCCACAGTGCTTCCTGAGATTCATGCTTCACCCACAACTAGGAATTCAGGGTTTACTAAAAACTATGAAAGGTTCAAACAATCTTTTTTCTGGGATGGTATGAAAGAGGAAATCCACACCTTTGCGGTTGAATTTTATCTATATCAATGCAACAAGGGATAAAAATTCAAAGCACTAGGAACATTCCAACCACTTCCAATTCCCCCTTCTATTTGGTGAGACATTTCTACGGATTTCATTGTGAGCCTACCTAAATCCAGAAATAATTTAGTCATCATGGTAATAGTTGATAGTATTTCCAAATATGATCATTTTTATTCTCTTCAATATCCCTTCACCACATCTACAATGGCTCAAGTTTCCATGGATAATATCTTCAAACTTCATGCAATGCCTCATTCTATTGTCTCTAACAAGGATCCCACATTCACCAACACATATTACCATACAACTACTCACATGACTCATTTAGAAGCAATTTGTGGACAAAATCCACCATCGTTCTATAATACATACAGGGTGTCTTGAAGGTTCAGGAGGTTAAAAAAATATTGCAGTACACAAGGTCATTATCTATACCCTAAAATAAAATTTGTTTATGGATCAAAATTTCATGAAGTATCAAGTTGATCAAGGTCATTCCAAACATCAATTTTCTAAAGGAGATTAGGTGTTTCTTCGTCTGCAACCTATTAAGTAGAATTCACTCAAAGATAAAAAAATTTAGAAGCTTGATCCCAATTTTTATGCTCCTTATACAATTCTCAAGTGAGTAGGGCTTGTGGCATACCAGATAGCTCTTCCTAGTTACCCTAATCTCCATCCTTTTTTTCATTTCTCATGCTTAAAGAAGGTGATTGCAACTAAGTGAAAAGCTCAAACCAATCTCCCTACATTAGATGAAGAAGGTTTCATTTGGTTGCATCCCTAAGTAGTATTGGACCGATACAAGAATCTTATTTTTTAGTTCAATATCAATGAAGTATTAGTGTAGTGGAAAGATACAACTCCAAAAGATGACACCTGGAAGCCTTCCACCATTCTAAAACAATTTTCTCATCTCAATCCTTGAGGACAAGGTTGTTATTCGAGGGGGAGGGCATGTTAGGGACCTAACCTCCATAAACCCTCATGAAGGTAGAATAATAATTTTTCCATGTAATAAAGGCTGACAATAGTTTATAAGTCCTATTTAATGAATGAATCAACTCAATGTAAGAATACCTAACAGAGACTTTCGCTTCTAGAAATATTTTTCTATAGAATTTTCTTTAGAATATAGAGTTAGTATAAATAACAGTAGGAGGCATGGGAAGTCTTTGTATTGATAATTATTGTAATATATCTCCTTTATGTTGGAGGTTTCCCACTCGAACAAGAAAGTGAACATTTCTTTCTTTGAATAAACATATCATTTTTGGTGTTACTTTTCTCAATATTTTGTTGTTATATTGATATCTGTTGAATATTCCTATTTCTGCATATTATATTACATCTAGTACCTTACAATTGTCAAGGCCATAAAATAGTGAAAATAATGTCATGTAATAGAAATGAATTGAATCATCGGGATACACTAAATATGCTTGGACGTGAAGATCAAGCATTCTAGTGGTTGTGAGCCTACAACTACTACAAGGCCCTCACTTCTACTAAGAAAACTTTTAAGTAGGTTTTGACCTTAGGAATATCCCTTGTTGGTTGTTTTTAAGAGGTAATAGACTTTAAAGATCCTGTTTAGTGGTGTGTGGATAAATTCAATTCGGACAAGAGAATAATCCAGCTGCAAGGACACCACCCTATCTCTTTAGCTCCTTTAATATTTACCATAATGCTACGATTCCCTACACCCACCATGTAATTCATGTGTAAAATCCAACAAATTCCTGAAGCCACACAAATGTGGGGAAGAGCTCCTTGATAAATATCTAGTCGACCTAAGAAATAACACCAGTGTCTCCAATATTGAGGTAATCTCCTTGAAATACCGATACGAGGAATTTTCCTAGTTATTTGATTGTATCATCAGTTTGGAATCCATGAACTCTATGCCAAGAAATATCATCTATATCCTTCGTTTCACTCTACATGAAAATGTCATCATATATTGGGGTCACATTGTTTCTAGTGAAATCTTATTTTAACTGAGTAATTTGAAAAATACCCATAAATTTTATATGACATCTTATCTTATTTTCACCATAGTTTATTTCCATGTTTTCAAGGACTTTTTGGGGGAAATGAGAAATTGTTTTAAAGATGAACTAATGGTTTCCCGGTATCCATCCTTATGGAGGCACAAAGATTAGTATAATTTTTTCTCAGTTCATAAATTTTTTTATGTCAGAGTTCAATAAATTAATATTTGTCCCTAATATGTCAATATTATCTCTCAAATATTGCAACTTTCTAATAGAGAAAGGAGTTTTTGAAACTGCTGAATATTCCAGTATTATAATGTTATTTAGTTCTGAAGAGAAACACTTCCTCCTCTCATCTTATGTATCAGAAAAGCATTTTTTTGTACACGTTTGTAGGAAACATAAGTCTTGGCCTCACTTCTTTAACAAGAACAAAAAAAAGTGATTCATCTTGCTGACTTGGAAAATCAAAGAAATTTTTGCAAAACACATTTCCCATTTGGATGAACTTTCATGTCATCTTGTCCAACACGTTCTAAACGAAGATAAACTTGTTGATGGTTTCTACCCAAATGATATGTTTATTGCACACATGTCCTTAATTTCTTATTCTTATTATTTTACCAAAATTGAGCAGTTTAAAGAAGGAGATAGAGATAATTTGAATCTCCCTGAGACTTCTGTTGACCAAGATTTTAATGATGTGGAGGAATTACTCAGTATCAAGGAGATATCAAAAACAAGGTAGAGAAGCAACGATTAAAAAACAAAATTCATTGATTGTTTCTCAAAAGATTACCCTAGTAAGAACAAAACCCATGAGTAGTTGTTTGAAGATGAGAAAAACAATCACTGAAAGTTTAGATGATGGCAGTAGTAAAGACCCAACAAAGAAAAATATAAAAAAATATCATACCATATATACTTCCTCCAAGAGAAAAATGGATATGTACAAAAAACATGGTTATGAATACCTGAAACTCAAGAAATACCATGGGGCATGGATGTTGATGAGCTTATCAAAGAACCCAATTGGTATAAGAAAAGACTGCTAGAAACCTAAGAAATCACCAAATCAAAGTCACTTAGGAACCAAATATAATTTAAGAGGAGTCTGTAACTTTGCAGCACACAACCTACAATCGAGCATTTAAAAAATTGTTATTTGTGAATGTTAATATAAAAAATAAGAAGGTATCTGAGAAATCAAAATTAACAATCGATTCCGATGGGGTTGCACCATCAAAAATTGTACAATTCCATGAAGCAACCAAATAATACCTAAAAAAAATCTATCAATCACTTTGAAAAATAAAATTTAGAATTAAAAAAAAAAATGAATTATAGGAAGCTTTAATTCCAAGACCATTGTTTACAGAACCTTTAAACACAGTTCAACCAACACTCACATTAGAAGATATACCTGAAAGAAGTAATGAATGGAAAGGTTCATCTAGTTTGTTGCAAGAAATAAGAAAGTATGTTGGATATGAGATACAAAAAAGAATATACATGTAACAACCCTAGTTGAATTTATGCTTAGGGATTATTAAGTAAAATTTATCAGGTAATTAATTTTTCTAACATGTTATTAACTAAACAAAGATTGGAATAATAATATTAATTAAATATTTATTAATTAATTAATTGTTATATGATCTACGTATACTAATTAATTAATTGTTATATGAGGGTTAATAAATTTAATTGTTTAATTAAATGATCTACGTATACTAGGGGATAAGAAGAATTAAAAATAAGGATAAGGAAACATTAAATAATAGGGTAATGCATTAACTATGTGGATAAGATAATGAATGGGTAGATAAAGAAATAAATGAGGAGAAAGGGCGGTGAAGGAGGGATATGAGCGGAGGAGGTTTACGAAAGAAGGGGGATTATCATTCTACCTGTTTTGGGGGAGAGGGTTCCCTTGGATTTTTTGGGGGGTTCTGAGTTTGAGTTCTGTAGTCGGGAAGGATCAGTACAAGGGGCACTGGTTTGCTGGGGGTTTTGGGAACGGGGGCCAGGATTCCTTATAGTATCCTGGAGCTAGGGAGCTGCACAGACTCTGATCCTAGTTGGCAGGGAGGAAAACTCGGTTTTGGGGCACATTTTGGTCAAAGCAACAGGTTGGGCAGAGCAACAGGGAAAAGCAACATGGAGGACATTCAGAGGTCGGGAATTTAGCATCACACAAAAGTATTTTAGGTATGCATTCTCATGAATATGTAATGGTTATTTAAAATTATTAGCATGCTGTTATTTAGATTTCTTCTGCTTATATGAATTTCTGCTACTTATATGATGAATGAAGCAAATTAATTAGAAGCAATTTTTATCTATTTAAATTTATGAGTATTTTTAGGCTTAATTTAAAATTAGGTTTTTACAATACACGATTCAAGAAATCTATGAACTTGCACAAAGATCCACTAACTTTGCAACAAGGATTACAAATTTCAATGAATATCTTTAGAAAGATCTAGAGAATGATGAAGGTTTCTAGAAGGATGTTGTGGGTACATTCTCGTCTAAACTTTTAATATTAAGTAATATTCATAGAAGAGAGAAAAACCTTGAAACAAATTAATGCATATTGGTTGAAGAGAATAAAAAGTTTATGAGAAATGATAAATGAATTAGATGTTGTAAAAAAATAAAGGTGATTTATTCTTTAAGATTGTTGATGCCACAGAAGAACTTAATGCCTCGAGTTTATTAATGGATACAATACTATCATCTAAAGAAAAATTATTATAACAACTTAATGTATTAAAATTTGCATGGGAAAATTAGTTCATTGAATCAATATAATTCTTTGAGGAAAAAATTGAAAGGTGGCTAGTCAGATACATCAATAGAAATGATAAGGTAGATGACACATTTCACTAATTAGGCATAGACCTAAGAGATATGGAGAATGAGATGTTTGAAATAAATATTAAGCATGAAATCATGATGCCCCCTATGAGGGAATATGCTGAACATTGGTTAATAAAATCCATAATCAAAATCACTGAGACAAAACAGAAAGAAATGATTGTAGAAGTTATGCCACCTAAACCACAATAAGAACATGCAAAAGAGGAACCTTCAAACAAATAATGGCTCAAAAAAAATTTCATCATCGTGAGCCAAGAAACAACCCTACTCCTCTTCTTGTTATCTTTCTTCTACAAGCATTTGTCATGTTTCCCTCCATTTCCCAGTAATATATGACACTTAGGTTGATCCTTGATTATTTTTCTTGTGTCTTCTAGGTATTTTCATTGCATGGTCCATGAAAGTCCCATCTCAGTCCTCTTTAAAGCACAGACCAAAATATTTTAAATTTTGTATTCTAAGACATTTACTCTCTTATTTTTAAAGACATATTTTATTTTTTTAAGGTTCCTTGAGAATTTTTTTGCGATATTACATTATTTTGTGATATAATCATAAAACAATATGTTACATCAACATTTTTGGCTACTATAGAGGGGAGAAAAAAAATTGGTTTCGAAGACTAGAACTTTGATGACTCAACCAGAACCAAATCAACCTCAACTATAGGTGCGACTCATAAATGAAGGAAGTTTTTTGCATAAACTCTATTATTTAGTGTTAACAATAGCTAAAATTCATGTTGAACTTGAAATATCTTGCTAAACCTTTTCTACAAAATAATAGGGAGAAATATCTCTAAGAAAAATAAGAGAGTTGTGAATTCAAAAAAAATTGGAACCTTATAAAGGGCCTCTAACGATAAGTAAAAGTAAGAAACTTTTACTCTATGAAGTTGGAAAATGTTTGAATTTAGAATAAGTGGAACCATAACCATGGGATATTGAGAATAAAGAAACAAAATTACTATCAGGGAAGAAATAAATGAAAGGAAATGAGACCCAAGAACAAGGGATAGAAACAACCCACTTAATCTACATGGAGAACAACACACATTTCCAACATTACCTCAGAGAGTTTTTTTTGTATTTTTAGGAGATGGGATAATGGATACAAGAATATATATGAATTAATTTCTAAGAGTTTGTGATATACATTTGATCAAACACGATGATGTGATAGTTATATTTTTTCTACAAAATTCTGATAGGCCTAACTTATGAGTGGTATCTTTCTTTACCAACTCATTCAATTGGATCATTCGATAACCTAGAAAATGTTGGGTTGTTATGTTCTTTTTAGTGAAAGTCTAGTCGAGGTTAATCGATCGACGATTGAAGTGGAGGTGGATCGACAGTAGGTTAAAGTCCAGGTAGATCAAAGACAAGTCAATCGACAAGAGGTCAAAGTGCGTGCGTGATACAACTGACTAGAGACCAAATTAAGGTCGACCGGTAGTTCATGGGTAAACCCAACTTGGAGTCGACTATAACAAAATCATGGGATTTGCAGGATTTGTAGCCAATGATATGAATGGATCTGTAACCATTTTTGGGTGCCAATCTTCATGGTTTTTCCTATTCTAAATCTTGTAAAGAGGCATGTTGTAATACCATAAAGGCTAATGTTGTAATACACTTATGCAGGTTAATGAATGTGTAGTTGTAGGTTGTTGGTCATGTATATGTAAGCCTATTTTTCTATAGGGTTTTTCTTTCTTGTGAAAGAGGGTATGATGTTGATTGTGTCTTAGGTGTGGACCAGGGTTAAACATGTAACCTTTTATTTTGATTGAATAAGAAAACAAAAGAGAAGAACGCTCAAAGGAATCTTTGTTTTCTTGGTTAAGGGTTTCCAAGGTAAAATCTCAATGTACTGTGTGATTGTTGGTGTCATTTGATTTCTTGATTAAATTCTTCTTTTGTCTTGATAGGATTAGTGTGGAAGTGTCTTGCATTTCCTGACATGTGGTATTAGATCTTAGGTCTACCATGAAAAGTGGGTTATCATAGCAGTGTAATGATTTGGTGAGTATATTAGATCTTTAATTGCCAATCTTGAATCAAAGAACTAAACCCCAAGTACAATAAGAGTCGTAAGTCATAAATTGTTTTAAAGATCATGGTAAAGAATAGAAAGTAGTTCTATAATAGAGATAAAAATATTCAATGGAAATATTTTTGATCTTTGGAAGCTAAAAATGGAAGATCTTCTTGTGGATCAAGAATAATGGACAACGTTCTATCTAGTTACCCAGACAACAGGGATGTCGATGAAAGAATGGGAGAAAATCAAAAGAAAAGAAAGAATTATGACACAATGTTTTGTTGCAGATTGGGTGAATATTCGGTCAAGAAACTATGGGACAAGTTGGGAAACTTATACCAATTGAAATATCTGGTAAATAAATTGTTTCTTAGAAAGAAATTGTATCTTCTCAGGTTGAGTGATGGAAGTTCAGTGAATGAGAATTTAAATTTGTTTAACACCATGTTAAGTCAGTTACCGTCTTCAGATATAAGTATCAATGATGAGGATAAATGTATCAACCTATTATGTTCTTTGTCAGACTCATTGGATAGCGTATTTGTGGATATTGGGAATAATATAACCAAATTAGCGATAGAGGATGTGGTTTCTTCTCTGTTGTCAGAATAAATGAGAAGGAAAAACATGGAAGGATAGAATAAATATGCTTTGGTAGTGAGAGGTGTATTGGTAGAAAGAGATAAAGGCATATTCTTCGATAGAAAGTTCAATTCGAAGCATAGATCTAAATACATGGTTTAGTTGACGCGAAGATGCTAAAAATGTGGTAAATTTGGGAATTATAATAAGGAATGTAAGTAAAAGGAAATAGAATTCACTGTTGGATCCGACGAGAATCAATCGACTGAGAGAAAGACGACCCTAAAAAAGGGAGGTGATTTGTACCTACCATCGACTAGTACACAGTTGGATAAATATGTTTGGTTGATCGAATCAGGAGCATCCTATCATATGAAACCACACAAATAATGTTTCTGTTAATATGAACAATATGATGGGGGTGATGTGTTCTGAGGGGAAAACTCAACAACCAAAATTTTCAGATGGGGAAGAGTTTGAATGGAACTACAGGATGGGAGAAAAAGAAACATTCCAAGTGTGTTACACATTCTGGGTTTGGAAATAAGCATTATATATGTTAGCAATATGAGTGAAGTAGGTGTGCATACTTTGTTTCAAAAGGATTTGTGAAATATGGTTATAGGTGTGTTGTTATTAATGAGAGGAGTTTAGATTGGTACCATGTACAATTTGTTAGGGAATGTTAACTCAAATGGATGTAACAACATTGTTTCTCCTGAAATCGAATCGAATACGACTCGACCTAACTTGATGTAGATGCAGCTCAACTCAACTTGAGGCAAGTCAGTGCAAATCGACTCAACAAGACATAATAAAATTGACCTGACTAGGCTATGGCACAAGAGGATGGGACACATTGGATAAAAATGAATTCGAGCTATGAAAAGAAAAGGTATGGTCGAATGTTTTCCTCAATTTGGTTTACAAGTAATCTTTTGTGAATATTTCATATATGGGAAACAAATTTGGGTGAGGTTCCCATCTGGAGTGACAAGCGAAAATGGGATTCTAGAACTGGTTCATAGTGATGTGTTTGGCATATTTATAATTCCTTCACTTGGTGGATCCTTGTATTATGTCTCCTTCCTAGATGATTTTTCTAGGAAGACATGGATATATTTCTTGAGGAATAAATCATAGGTTTTCGAGATATTTAAGGAGTTTAAATCTCTTTTGGAAATCCAGACAAAGAATAGGATTAAAGTACTAAGAACTAGAATTGGTGGTGAATTTTGGTGAAAGGAATTTGATCAGTTTTGTAAGAAGTGTGGCATATCATGCCAAAATACCACACCATATGGCCCACAAAAATATGGATTTGATGGGAGAATGAACATAACATTGATGGATAAAGAAAGGACCATTCTTAGTGGTGTTGGTATCACACAAGAGTTTTATGCGGAGGTAGTCGAGACTGCAAGATATCTGGTGAATATGTCTCCTTCGTCGGCGCTAGTTGACATGACTCCAAATTAGGTATGTTATGGTGAGAATCATTTGGTGGCACATCCCAAAGTATTTGGTTGTGATGAATTTGTGCATGTTCGCAAGGAAAAGAGGAGAAAGTTGGACAAAAAGGAAGTCAAATGTATTTTCATCAAATACAAAGAATGGATAAAAAAATATAATCTATAGGACCTTGCATCAAGGAGAACAATGTGTAGTTGATATGTGTTCTTCAAAGAAGTCAAAGGTAAATCTAAGCCCGAGGAAGATGTTTAGACTGAGAATAATCTGGATATGGTGTCGTTTGAACTGAGGAACAAAGAAGATGATTTAGATGAGTCGACTAAATATGAGGAAGAGGTGGAACAAAAAAATCTGGTGGTAAGGAGGTCAGAAAGAGTAAGAAAACTAGTTTAAAGGTATAGTCCACCTGAATTTTATTCTGCATTAATGTTAACTTCCATCAATGATGATCCCAAGTCGATCGGTGAGGAATTCTACTTGACAGAGGGTAAAATATTGAAGGATTCCATGGTCGAAGAGAGGGAATCCTTGTACACGAATGAGACATGGGATTTAATCAAGTTACCTAGAGGAAGAAAGCAGTTCGGTAGCAAGTGGGTGTTCAAGAAGAATATGAATGTTGTAGGTCAAGTACATAAGTTCAAATATCAACTCGTAGTGAAAGGATATTCCCAAGTCGAGGGAGTCAACTTTGGTGAGATTTTTTCCCCTATTGAAAAACAAACATCCATTAGAGTACTAATGTCTCTAGATGCATCATTCGATCTGGAGATAGAACATATGGATGTGAAGAAAATATTCCTACATGGGAACTTGGAAAATAAATATACATGAAGCAACCTCAATTATTTGTAGTGAAGGGAAAGCAGGATTTGGTGTGAAAGATCAAAAGATCCCTTTATGGTCTAAAGCAATTGCCAAGGATGTGGTACCAGAATTTTGGAACATACATCCTTAGTTTGGGATTTGTGAGAATCAAAATTGATCACTACATATATTCCAAGGAACAAGGTGGGTGTTTCATATATGCAGCTTTGTATACCGATGACATGTTCATGATTAGAAACATCATGGATGCAATAAAGGAGGTGAAGAAGAAGTTATCCTCCAAGTTCGACATGAAGGATATCGATGCAACTAACATCATTATGGGAATGGGGATTAAGATATATTGAACCACTATAAATCTCTGGTTGAATGAAACATAGTGTATTGAAATAGTTATGAAACTATTCAACATGCAGGATTGCAAACCGGTGAAGGACGTGGCAATTCTAGTAGGAGAAGGGATTATTGTTGAGTTGTGTCAAAAGACACAGGAAGATATAGAGGACATGGCACATGTTCCCTATGCAAGTGTTTTTATTATTCTAATGTATGCAATGTTCTTCACTTGAATAGACATTTCCCATGCAGTGGGAGTGTTGAGAAGGTACATGTAGACACCTAGAAAGGACCACTATATAGCTTTCAAGAGATTATTTAGGTATTTTTGTGGAATGAAGGAATATGATTTATGCTACCAAGGAAAACTTGGAGGTGACACTGGTAAATTAGATATACATGGCTTTGTTAACGTCGACTAGGTTGGGGATCTGGATTGACAGAGGTCGACCGACGGATATGTCTTCAAGATGTTCGATGGATTAATAAGTTGGATGAGTAAGCAACATGAGGTATTTTGGTACCCCAACTACCATCTCATTTTACTTTCCTGTTTGAAACATTCTATTATCTTGTGGTCACCCCGGGAAAGTGCAATCTTCAGACTGTTGGTTTTCTTAGTTTAAAGTTTTCATTTTATATCACTTGGTGTTTCCTTTATTGATTTCTTGTGTGTAATTTTGTGTGAATTGATGATTGATACTATCCTTTTTAAATTCATGACTGAAAATCATGAATTTAATATTATTTCATCCAAAACTACTAGAAGAAACTTTTTTGGTGGTTTTCCCATGCATAATTTAAAGGGTTATTGTTTCTTCTAGTAAAATAAACATGAAAAATGATCTAGGAATGATTGTTGGATTGAAACCTAAGATCGATAGTGGCTGGATTTGTGTATAAGGATGGATGAAATATGATTTATGATATGAATGTCCTAAAAATTGACCCATGACTAAGCCTATGAAAAAATTATTGCAACATAAATTTTTAAAATCTAAGTAGTCAGGCGAACTTCTTGTCACTATTTCCAAACCCTATGCTACCCCATATTTGTTTATTATGGTTTTTTTCTTATCAACAAACTTTCTGGATATTTCATAAATAATAATTGCATCAAGAGAGAGTTCTTAGTTTTCAGACCAGGGTTTCATGGCAGGCAACGATAGTTACATGGTTTTTGTTGGGTCGAGCACGTCTTTCATTCACTTAATGGGAAAAAACCAACATTACAATTGTGGAATGATAACATGGTACTCACAGTCGTTGCACATTTTTCTTAATGTCAAGTATGTCTCTTTGTTTTTCTTTAAGACTTATCCTTTTACCCTGCTCAGTCTTCATTTTGGTTTCTCTCACAAACTTGACCTCACTGTATTCTGGTTCATTCCCATTACTGCCCTTGTAATCAAACTTGAACTAAATGTTTCACAAACCCTGCTAATTTATGATGGTGTGGCTAAGAAAATTTCCCAGGTCGGTTGGATAGCTTTTGCCTAGTCATTTAGGGGTTTCAATTTAGACATTGCTAAATAATTCGCCAAAATGTTTGATGGTGTAAGGGTTAAATTCAGAGATACCCAATTCCATATTGATGAGGGTTTTGTTGCCAAATCCATTGGTCTTCCTCTTTCTCGGGATAAGTGGTTTAAGAATGATAAGGTTGAAAACATTGCTTGGAAGTCTTTGTTAATTTATGAGACAACGAAGTACCATGTAAAAGGTATGCCCTTGTGTTAACTCCCAAAATAGCACCGTCATTTTGGTCGGGTTTTATGGTGGATAGCATGGCTATTGATAGTTTACTCAATTCATTGTTGAGTCTTTTTAGCTGCAAAACTTAAGTTTTGGTTTT
>JZKD02S0619481.1:0-15824 GCA_000966675.3 Picea glauca
TGATGCAACACATGTTGTAAACCTATTTTTCAGAGAAGTTGTGAGACTTCACGGTCTACCCAAGATCATTGTCTCAGACAGAGACACAAAATTTGTTGGTCACTTTTGGAGGACGTTGTGGAAGAAGATGGGGACAAATTTTTCCTTCAACTCAGCTTATCACCTTCAGACAGATGGGAATATTGAGGTGGTAAATAGAAGTTTGGGGAACTTATTGAGAAGTCTGGTTACTGAAAATCATAACTAGTGGGATCAGATTCTGCCACAAGCAGAATTTGCATACAATGACTCACCAAACAGAAGCACTGGAAGGATCCCATTCCAAATAATCTATGGAATTCAACCCAGAGGAGTGTCTGAGTTAAGGGACTTGGAACAGGGAAAGATCAGAAGCGTTGGAGCAGAGGATTTTGCTGATGAAATGCAAAGACTCCATAGTTGGATCAAAGAACAATTAAAGAGTTCTAACCAGAAATACAAGCACAGAGTTGATCAACATCGCAGGGAACTTCAATTTGAAGTGGGAGCTCAGGTTTTAGCACATCTTAGGAAGGAAAGGTTCCCTAGAGGAACATATAACAAATTGAAGATGAAGAAGATAGGACCCTGTAAGATCTTGAGGAAGTTTGATGCAAACTCCTATGAGATCGAGCTACCAGATGGTGTGGGTATTTCACCCATATTCAATGTTTCAGACCTGTACCCTTACAGGAAATATGACATAGAAGGGTCAGAAGATCAAGGAAAGATTCAGTGGGAGAAACAAATGCATGTGGCAGAAAAGCCGCAGATGGAGAAAATCGTTGATTAGAGGATTAGAAAGAAGACCAGAAGGAAAACCTATTTTGAGTATCTAGTCGAATGGAAAGGCCACCCAATCGAAGATGCCAGTTGGGAAACCAAATCTACTATCAAGAAGCAGGGAAAATCAGTAGAGGAGCTCATGGACAGGAGTCCATGATTTTTTTTCAAGCGGAGTATGATGCAGGAGCATCGTTGGCAAGCGCACAGAGGCGGGACCACTCAAAATGTGAGAGTTCTTCCAGAACTTCTGTGTGTGTAGTTGCAACCGATCTCAGAATCCGCCTCCACTCAGCGCCAGAAACTCACCTTTGGAGGCACGCTAGAACCGATGTCGAATTTTACCCTCTGAGACAAAGTTTGAAATTTTAAACAGAGGAGGAGTTCCACTTCGACTCTGGAAAGTGACTGAACTAAGATAACGCAGGATGAATCTTAGAGTAGGCAAGTAGCCAGGGGAAACCCTAGAAACAATTTTGAGTTATGTAGAAGTTTGTACACCCAGTTAGAGAGGGTTGTAATACAGAGAGAAATGAGTTGTAAGAGAGAACTGTGAGTTAGCAGGAGATCTCAATGTTTTCAGTTACTATAATTTTGAATGTATTATGTAGCCATTGGGAACTTGTGAATATAACAGAATGGAAAATTGATCCAAATGTATGGTGTGTGGATTGTGTGTATTTTCCTTGTCATTTTCTGTTTACATGAACAAGTGGATGGAACTGTGAGTTTTTCCAATTTCAATTGTTTCTCTTCATTGAAGCTCTGCAAGGTGTGCGTCGAGCGAGGAGAGAACATCAGGAGATTAGGAGGAATATCTCTGTGAGAAACCCCTTGGATCCTAAGCTATTGGAATCCCTTAGACACAAGGAGTGCGCGAGAATTCAAGGCCTACACAAGGCAAATATAAGGAGGGATAACGCTTCAGAAAGCGTTATCAAGATCCAGGAACACATTCCCTGGAAGGAATGAACACTGAGTCTTCAAAGACCGAGTCTTCGAAGACTTAGAAAATCTTCTAATTCTAAAGTGAGTAAAATCTCAGGAGGAAGAACGTCGTCGAGCGTTGGATTGCGGTGGAGAATCCCGCGGACCATCCGATTTGAGGTAGGAGCACAAACTTTAACCCTGTGTAGATCCAGGAGAGGAGGTCTCGAAGATATGAACGGATGGTGGGAAACTCTTGAGGAGAGTCACTAAATACCACAAGCCATTGGATCAAGTGGAGTTGTGAGGAGGTCAGTGACGGGGAAGAGATATGACCGTAGATCGGGAGAGCATTGTGAGCCATTGATCAAGCACCTCGAGCTTCCAACATTTCGGCATTTCGGTATTTCGACAACTGGGGGTTCGAAAGACAGAGGAGCAAGACCCTTGCATTGCGATTCTCCAAATCGCAAAACCCCGAAAGAGTGAACGCCAAGACTTTTCGGTGGTTTGTTATTTCAGCAACCGGGGGTTTGAAAGACAGAGGAGCGGGACCCTTGCATCATGATTCCCCGAATCGCAAAATCCCAAAAGAGTGAATGCCAAGACTTTTTGATGGTTCAGTATTTTGGCAATCGGGGGTTCGAAAGACATAGGAGCAGGACCCTTGCATCGCGATTCCCTAAATCATGAAACCTCGAAAGAGTGAATACCAAGGCTTTTCGATGGTTCGGTATTTCAGCAACCGGGGGTTCGAAAGATAGGGTAGAGAGACCCTTGCATCGCGATTCCCTGAATCGAAAAATCCCAAAAGAGTGAACATCAAGACATTTCGGTATTTCGGCAACCGGGATTTCCAAGGAGCATATATATCCCTTGCACCCAGGTTTCGCGAAACGTGAAAAACTGAAAGGATAGGTGCCATGAAATTTCGACATTTCGGCAACTGGGAATCCCAAAGAGCAGAGAAATCCCTTGCATTCTGATTTCATGAAACGTGAAAACCTGAAGGAACTGGTGCTAGGACATTTCGACATTTCGGCAACCAGGGGTTCGAAGGAAGAAGGGATAGGACGCTTGACTTGGGAATCTCGATCCCTGATAAGCAACCTTTTTGGCTTAGCGCAAGGTCATGACCCTTGGTCGTGTGCTGTGGGAGCTCAAGCTTGGCACTTGGAAAGGCCAACCAAGCATTAGTAAGGGACCTGTGTGTGTTCGTTCAAAGGGTTCCAGTTTGGAACCAGAAGAGCCATTTCAGCTCCCGAACTAGAAGATCCTGACCGGGAGGTCGCACAGCCCTGAGGAGGGATAGGAGTCTGCATCACTTGGCATGGGGGTGGCCAGAGCACTAAGAATGAATTCCTCTGAGCCTATGGTTGGGTGGAAAGGAGAAAAACCCCATTTGGTTGGTTTCACTTGTAATAGATAAGTACTTCATATACCATGTGCACTTAAATTGGAATGCATGATTTGAATGTTTTTTATTGTGATAAATTGTGCCTCACGTGAAATTAATGGTAATAATGCTTAATTTTCTTCTGTAAATTGTTGCAATTGAATGGTTGTAAGGTGACAAGTTTGGCCTCTGGGCTGGTTGGAAAATCTTCAATGTGTTTTCCCAAGGATCAAACTCATAGTTATAGAGTCGAGGCAGACTCCATAGGACTGCTACAGTCATGTTGGTCCCTCAAAAATACCTTTCCCTGATTTAGAACATTAAGTCTTGTGAATGGAAGACACTTCCTTCAAACCATTCATCCAAGAGACCACAGGCTCAAGCCCATGGCCTTAACCAAAATATTGGTTAAGATTTATGAGTGTATCCTCTGGAGCTTGAAAAATTTCTATAGGACCAAGTCCATGGAACCCTTTGCTACACTAAAAAATAGAGCTAAGTTGTTCGGGACTACGGGAGTCTGGAGCTCCAGGGTGAATAAACAATACAACGTCCAAATTTGTCGAAGGCGACCTGTCAGACCAGTAACTTGATGATTGATCGACAGTGGGTGGTCATTTACCTATTATCGTCGGATTCATCCCTTGTTAAACCCTGATCCACTTCTCAGTTGCGAAGTAACATGAGCTATAGATCCAAGGTTATTCAGGATTTCCCCAAACTATTAGATCTACGTCATGGCCATTCGGCGTTGACCTACTCCGAAAGAGAAAAGGTGTTAAACAGTCAGAACCTCTGAACATTGAACTCATGAAGTAACATGGACCATGGATCTAAGGATCCTTTGAGACCCTTCTTGATCGTTATATCTATCTTAGTGAAAGGATAGTGTAAAGTACTCCGACAAGGTCCTACTTTGGAAGGTTCGACGTGATGGTGAACGAGAATATCGTTGGAGCACCGAAGGCCAGAGTGACGTGGCATGTTGGTGTCACCTAGGTTGATGTGTACCCATAGTAGGTGTGCCACGTATCACCCTAATTCAGGACCTTCATAGACCTTAAGGGTCAAATAGACCTTGACACGTGTCACTAGTTAATTGGGCCACGTGTCATCCTTGTCTTATGCCTAGTGTCTTCCGTTGAATTTACGTCGTGATTAGTCTGACTTTGACCACTCTAGGAGAAAAGGAGTGTTAAACGGGTGGAACCCCTGAACGTTGAGCTCATGAACTGAAAAGAGTTGTAGATCAGAGGATGTTCGGGATCTTCCCTAACCGTTGGATCTACGTTGTGGTTAGTCTGGCACTGACCTCTTTGCACTAAAAACGAAATTACACAGCCAAACCCCTGAATGTCGAAGTCGCAAAGCAACATAGTTCGTATATCTGGGGATCTACGTGGACCTGTCTTGACCGTGGGATAAAATGTATTGGGAGGTTGCTGGAAGGAGTTCGGACTTCGGAGCTCTAGGCAATTTCGTAGTTAGGAGAGGCTAGAGGCTCTCAGAGACTATCCGTCCAGAGTAACGTGGCACGCTGATGTCACCTAGGGTGACGTAGACCCATGGTTGGAATTCCTTGTGTAACCTTGATTCATTCTTTATACATACCTCATATGCCAATTGGAACATGAAATGTGTCTCCCATTTATAAGGCCACGCATCATATCCATCTTTTGCCACATGTCACCCCCTGGTACGTATTTGCTTGACCTAATGGCTAATGGGACCCCGGGAGTTTAGGAGTTCATAAATCTAGGAGGCTTAGGGTGTTCGAACATATGCTCCAAAACGTATGAAGTCAGGAGCCATGTGGTAGGATTCTGTGGTTTCAGGACTTCGAAGGATATGCGAGTAGAGAAAATGGTGTTTAGTATCAGAGCGTTGAACGCCGAAATATTTTAAGCCTATGCGTCAAATGAGGGTGAATCTCAGCTATTGGATTTAATGGTGGATTGATATCCACCATAGTTGTAGGAGTGCTAGGGAAATCCAAGATTTTGGGACTCCAGGAATGTTTCATACATGGATAGGAAGGATGAAGAGCCAAAGGGCCGACAATCATGAAGGCGCAATGAACATTCCTTGTAACTGCCCCTCCAGTGGCCATTTCATCACTAAAGGATGTGACAACCTTGGTAAAGTTTGTGCCAAGTGGGATGGTATGAATAAGGTGAACCCACGTGAGTTCCACATGGCCTTTGACCAATGATGTCTGAAGAGCTTCGGAAGGGCATAACTTCCAATCCAGAGCTCAGATTTGAGCATGGTAACCATTGTTGGGAAGCTCTTGATGAGCAAAATATGATGAAGATTTCAAGAAGAGGATTTGAGATGGTTGATAAAATTAAATACTTATGCCCCATCCCTTAAAAAGGTACTTAGGGGTCGGGTGTGTTACAAAGTGATATCAGAGTGGGAAACAACACTTGGCCTACTTGGGCTCATGAAAGAGTCAAGTGAATATTTTTTTTTCTTAGAAAACTTTAAGGGAGAGGGAAACCTGCCCTACCGTATCTAGCAGAGTGTTGGTGCAATTATATGCTCAATATACTTCCAATCATGAATTATCGACCGAGATTCGTAATCAGTAGAGTTTTTACACTATGTGTGCCTGCAGTAGGTAATCTAACTATTCCTGATGAGTATAGCATAAAGAAGAAACATTTGAAACTCAATACTCTTCCTTTCACACCATTTTTAAAATTAGAAATAAAAACTTGCGAACAAAATCTTAACAACCATGCATTCAAAATATCTTGCTCAGATAATGACTTGTCCATATACAAGCTCATGAAATGGAAAGATGGACTTTGACTTAGTTAACTGTAGCTACTACTCTTAACAACAACTAGCAAGCAAATTTGGGCACACTTCAACAATAATCAGCGAAAAAACCACTCATAACACAATCAATATTTGGAAAGGAATTTTGTCCCTACACAGGAAGAATTACACAAGACACTCCATTCTTGGTGCATGTAGGTGAGAGATGCAGCCTGGGTCGTTCCTACACTTACTTCAGACAACACAGATGTTGAAGCTTCTAAACTCAGAAAATGATAATTGCATATCTAACAATCATGAACATCTACAGAGTTTTTTTCAACTAAATCTCACACTGCAAAAACATAGATGGAATCATATACTGTGATTAATATAAACTATTTATTCACACTCATCCAAAAATCAACAAATATCTATTCAGAAATCTATGTTGTGCTCAGAAAAGATTACTCACTCAGAATTGTTTACAATACACAATTGTTCTACTCACACACACACAAACTAGCTCAAATCCATACACAAACAAATACAAGGAAACTTACCTTGGTTGGGGTGGTGGGCCCTTTCTGTACAAACAAGGTAGCTCTAAGAGATTACAAAATGCACACTTTAATCGTATCCATGAATTTTAAAGGTTGAAATTCATATTACTTTAATTGACATGCATACAGTAATTCAAAACTTAGTTTCTTATCATAATAGTATATTCAAGTTCTCCCTCTCGAGCATCTACATAGTTTCTTCTTAAAGAAGACCAGTCGTTACAAACAAAGTCTAAAGATAATATCAAATGTTTGCAAAAATATTACAATTGGTTATCAAATCGTATCTTGTGGAAAGAGCTTCATCCTCATGACACAAAGTGCATGAGTGATGAAGTGTATCATAGTTTATCATGGTCTTCAAATGAACCAAAGATGCTTCCAGCCAACAAGTTTCTTGGAGCCATCGCCAGCGTACTCGTTCAAAACATCAATCTTGTAGAAGTAGATCCAGTACTGGACTAACACAGTAAAATATATTGGCACTGGATCAACACAAAGTTGGGTACCAGATTAACGGAGTACAGGAATAAGCGGAGTACCGAACCAACACAGTTGCAATATTGTAGTACCGAAAGAGGCAGAGTATTGGACGAGCCCCGAGGATGAGTATCAGATGAGATAAAGCCTTGTCATGAAAGCTTCTTAAATTAATCAAATTAATTATAAGCATGGACAACAATCATTTAATCCCAATTTAATTAAGAAATCAAACAAATCATGCTTTCAATGTGAGTTACCTCATTATGCACATTAGTAAGGCCTCAAGGTATATTGGGGAAGAAATAGACAAATTGTGCATAGGTCAGAGGTAAAATTGACCAACATAGAAGGTAAGATAAGGTAAGAAGGGTGTCAAAATGGAGACCCAAAATTCCCCCATGCTTAAGTCATTGCATGTCCTCATGCAAAAATGTCGAAACTGGTCCTCAAAATTTGCAAAACTGAAACTGTCTTCCACCCTAGTTGAATATCATTTGTCTGGTTGTATAATATTGAAACCAGAGGCCTCACTCCTAAGCTCCTTCTTAATAACTCTGGTCTACTGGATCAAACACATAACTTTGTTAAGCTTGGCAGAGGATTTTTTTGTACCCTCTTCATTTTTACTCTAGGGGATTGAGGTGCAGGTATGGAAGTTTTCTCTTTCTGTACACCCCACATTTTTACCCTAGGGGGTTGAGGTGTACATACAAGAGTTGGATCTTTCTACAAATTCCTCATTTTAAGCTTCCCCCTGCTTTCAATTTTCACTTAAGGAGTCTTCTCCAACTTACTAGCCGGCTCTTGAGGCAACTCAATAGTTGCCTCAGGGGCACCATCTAAAAATTCATTTGGACCAGATTTCTTCATTTTTCACCTCTCACTTCGTGGAAATTGAATTTTAGGGATCAAGGCTAGACTTGGTTCCTTAGATTGGGAGGACCTCTTCTTCCTGGATGTAGTAGGCTCNTGATGCAACACATGTTGTAAACCTATTTTTCAGAGAAGTTGTGAGACTTCACGGTCTACCCAAGATCATTGTCTCAGACAGAGACACAAAATTTGTTGGTCACTTTTGGAGGACGTTGTGGAAGAAGATGGGGACAAATTTTTCCTTCAACTCAGCTTATCACCTTCAGACAGATGGGAATATTGAGGTGGTAAATAGAAGTTTGGGGAACTTATTGAGAAGTCTGGTTACTGAAAATCATAACTAGTGGGATCAGATTCTGCCACAAGCAGAATTTGCATACAATGACTCACCAAACAGAAGCACTGGAAGGATCCCATTCCAAATAATCTATGGAATTCAACCCAGAGGAGTGTCTGAGTTAAGGGACTTGGAACAGGGAAAGATCAGAAGCGTTGGAGCAGAGGATTTTGCTGATGAAATGCAAAGACTCCATAGTTGGATCAAAGAACAATTAAAGAGTTCTAACCAGAAATACAAGCACAGAGTTGATCAACATCGCAGGGAACTTCAATTTGAAGTGGGAGCTCAGGTTTTAGCACATCTTAGGAAGGAAAGGTTCCCTAGAGGAACATATAACAAATTGAAGATGAAGAAGATAGGACCCTGTAAGATCTTGAGGAAGTTTGATGCAAACTCCTATGAGATCGAGCTACCAGATGGTGTGGGTATTTCACCCATATTCAATGTTTCAGACCTGTACCCTTACAGGAAATATGACATAGAAGGGTCAGAAGATCAAGGAAAGATTCAGTGGGAGAAACAAATGCATGTGGCAGAAAAGCCGCAGATGGAGAAAATCGTTGATTAGAGGATTAGAAAGAAGACCAGAAGGAAAACCTATTTTGAGTATCTAGTCGAATGGAAAGGCCACCCAATCGAAGATGCCAGTTGGGAAACCAAATCTACTATCAAGAAGCAGGGAAAATCAGTAGAGGAGCTCATGGACAGGAGTCCATGATTTTTTTTCAAGCGGAGTATGATGCAGGAGCATCGTTGGCAAGCGCACAGAGGCGGGACCACTCAAAATGTGAGAGTTCTTCCAGAACTTCTGTGTGTGTAGTTGCAACCGATCTCAGAATCCGCCTCCACTCAGCGCCAGAAACTCACCTTTGGAGGCACGCTAGAACCGATGTCGAATTTTACCCTCTGAGACAAAGTTTGAAATTTTAAACAGAGGAGGAGTTCCACTTCGACTCTGGAAAGTGACTGAACTAAGATAACGCAGGATGAATCTTAGAGTAGGCAAGTAGCCAGGGGAAACCCTAGAAACAATTTTGAGTTATGTAGAAGTTTGTACACCCAGTTAGAGAGGGTTGTAATACAGAGAGAAATGAGTTGTAAGAGAGAACTGTGAGTTAGCAGGAGATCTCAATGTTTTCAGTTACTATAATTTTGAATGTATTATGTAGCCATTGGGAACTTGTGAATATAACAGAATGGAAAATTGATCCAAATGTATGGTGTGTGGATTGTGTGTATTTTCCTTGTCATTTTCTGTTTACATGAACAAGTGGATGGAACTGTGAGTTTTTCCAATTTCAATTGTTTCTCTTCATTGAAGCTCTGCAAGGTGTGCGTCGAGCGAGGAGAGAACATCAGGAGATTAGGAGGAATATCTCTGTGAGAAACCCCTTGGATCCTAAGCTATTGGAATCCCTTAGACACAAGGAGTGCGCGAGAATTCAAGGCCTACACAAGGCAAATATAAGGAGGGATAACGCTTCAGAAAGCGTTATCAAGATCCAGGAACACATTCCCTGGAAGGAATGAACACTGAGTCTTCAAAGACCGAGTCTTCGAAGACTTAGAAAATCTTCTAATTCTAAAGTGAGTAAAATCTCAGGAGGAAGAACGTCGTCGAGCGTTGGATTGCGGTGGAGAATCCCGCGGACCATCCGATTTGAGGTAGGAGCACAAACTTTAACCCTGTGTAGATCCAGGAGAGGAGGTCTCGAAGATATGAACGGATGGTGGGAAACTCTTGAGGAGAGTCACTAAATACCACAAGCCATTGGATCAAGTGGAGTTGTGAGGAGGTCAGTGACGGGGAAGAGATATGACCGTAGATCGGGAGAGCATTGTGAGCCATTGATCAAGCACCTCGAGCTTCTAACATTTCGGCATTTCAGTATTTCGACAATCAGGGGTTCGAAAGACAGAGGAGCAGGACCCTTGCATTGCGAGTCGCCAAATCACAAAACCCCGAAAGAGTGAACGCCAAGACTTTTCGGTGGTTCGGTATTTCAGCAACCGGGGGTTTGAAAGACAGAGGAGCGGGACCCTTGCATCACGATTCCCCGAATCGAAAAATCCCAAAAGAGTGAACGCCAAGACTTTTTGATGGTTCGGTATTTTGGCAACCGGGGGTTCGAAAGACATAGGAGTGGGACATAGGAGTGGGACCCTTGCATCGCGATTCCCTAAATCATGAAACCTCGAAAGAGTGAATACCAAGGCTTTTCGATGGTTCGGTATTTCAGCAACTGGGGGTTCGAAAGATAGGGTAGAGATACCCTTGCATCGCGATTCCCTGAATCGAAAAATCTCAAAAGAGTGAACATCAAGAAATTTCGGTATTTCGGCAACCGGGATTTCCAAGGAGCATAGATATCCCTTGCACCTAGGTTTCGCGAAACGTGAAAAACTGAAAGGATAGGTGCCATGAAATTTCGACATTTCGACAACTGGGAATCCCAAAGAGCAGAGAAATCCCTTGCATTCTGATTTCATGAAACGTGAAAACCTGAAGGAACTGGTGCTAGGACATTTTGACATTTCGGCAACCAGGGGTTCGAAGGAAGAAGGGACAGGACGCTTGACTTGGGAATCTCAATCCCTGATAAGCAGCCTTTTTGGCTTAGCGCAAGGTCACGACCCTTGGTCGTGTGCTGTGGGAGCTCAAGCTTGGCACTTGGAAAGGCCAACCAAGCATTAGTAAGGGACCTGTGTGTGTTTGTTCAAAGGGTTCTAGTTTGGAACCAGAAGAGACATTTCGGCTCCCGAACCAGAAGATCCTGACCGGGAGGTCGCACAGCCCTGAGGAGGGATAGGAGTCTGCATCACTTGGCATGGGGGTGGCCAGAGCACTAAGAATGAATTCCTCTGAGCCTATGGTTGGGTGGAAAGGAGAAAAACCCCATTTGGTTGGTTTCACTTGTAATAGATAAGTACTTCATATACCATGTGCACTTAAATTGGAATGCATGATTTGAATGTTTTTTATTGTGATAAATTGTGCCTCACGTGAAATTAATGGTAATAATGCTTAATTTTCTTCTGTAAATTGTTGCAATTGAATGGTTGTAAGGTGACAAGTTTGGCCTCTGGGCTGGTTGGAAAATCTTCAATGTGTTTTCCCAAGGATCAAACTCATAGTTATAGAGTCGAGGCAGACTCCATAGGACTGCTACAGTCATGTTGGTCCCTCAAAAATACCTTTCCCTGATTTAGAACATTAAGTCTTGTGAATGGAAGACACTTCCTTCAAACCATTCATCCAAGAGACCACAGGCTCAAGCCCATGGCCTTAACCAAAATATTGGTTAAGATTTATGAGTGTATCCTCTGGAGCTTGAAAAATTTCTATAGGACCAAGTCCATGGAACCCTTTGCTACACTAAAAAATAGAGCTAAGTTGTTCGGGACTACGGGAGTCTGGAGCTCCAGGGTGAATAAACAATACAACGTCCAAATTTGTCGAAGGCGACCTGTCAGACCAGTAACTTGATGATTGATCGACAGTGGGTGGTCATTTACCTATTATCGTCGGATTCATCCCTTGTTAAACCCTGATCCACTTCTCAGTTGCGAAGTAACATGAGCTATAGATCCAAGGTTATTCAGGATTTCCCCAAACTATTAGATCTACGTCATGGCCATTCGGCGTTGACCTACTCCGAAAGAGAAAAGGTGTTAAACAGTCAGAACCTCTGAACATTGAACTCATGAAGTAACATGGACCATGGATCTAAGGATCCTTTGAGACCCTTCTTGATCGTTATATCTATCTTAGTGAAAGGATAGTGTAAAGTACTCCGACAAGGTCCTACTTTGGAAGGTTCGACGTGATGGTGAACGAGAATATCGTTGGAGCACCGAAGGCCAGAGTGACGTGGCATGTTGGTGTCACCTAGGTTGATGTGTACCCATAGTAGGTGTGCCACGTATCACCCTAATTCAGGACCTTCATAGACCTTAAGGGTCAAATAGACCTTGACACGTGTCACTAGTTAATTGGGCCACGTGTCATCCTTGTCTTATGCCTAGTGTCTTCCGTTGAATTTACGTCGTGATTAGTCTGACTTTGACCACTCTAGGAGAAAAGGAGTGTTAAACGGGTGGAACCCCTGAACGTTGAGCTCATGAACTGAAAAGAGTTGTAGATCAGAGGATGTTCGGGATCTTCCCTAACCGTTGGATCTACGTTGTGGTTAGTCTGGCACTGACCTCTTTGCACTAAAAACGAAATTACACAGCCAAACCCCTGAATGTCGAAGTCGCAAAGCAACATAGTTCGTATATCTGGGGATCTACGTGGACCTGTCTTGACCGTGGGATAAAATGTATTGGGAGGTTGCTGGAAGGAGTTCGGACTTCGGAGCTCTAGGCAATTTCGTAGTTAGGAGAGGCTAGAGGCTCTCAGAGACTATCCGTCCAGAGTAACGTGGCACGCTGATGTCACCTAGGGTGACGTAGACCCATGGTTGGAATTCCTTGTGTAACCTTGATTCATTCTTTATACATACCTCATATGCCAATTGGAACATGAAATGTGTCTCCCATTTATAAGGCCACGCATCATATCCATCTTTTGCCACATGTCACCCCCTGGTACGTATTTGCTTGACCTAATGGCTAATGGGACCCCGGGAGTTTAGGAGTTCATAAATCTAGGAGGCTTAGGGTGTTCGAACATATGCTCCAAAACGTATGAAGTCAGGAGCCATGTGGTAGGATTCTGTGGTTTCAGGACTTCGAAGGATATGCGAGTAGAGAAAATGGTGTTTAGTATCAGAGCGTTGAACGCCGAAATATTTTAAGCCTATGCGTCAAATGAGGGTGAATCTCAGCTATTGGATTTAATGGTGGATTGATATCCACCATAGTTGTAGGAGTGCTAGGGAAATCCAAGATTTTGGGACTCCAGGAATGTTTCATACATGGATAGGAAGGATGAAGAGCCAAAGGGCCGACAATCATGAAGGCGCAATGAACATTCCTTGTAACTGCCCCTCCAGTGGCCATTTCATCACTAAAGGATGTGACAACCTTGGTAAAGTTTGTGCCAAGTGGGATGGTATGAATAAGGTGAACCCACGTGAGTTCCACATGGCCTTTGACCAATGATGTCTGAAGAGCTTCGGAAGGGCATAACTTCCAATCCAGAGCTCAGATTTGAGCATGGTAACCATTGTTGGGAAGCTCTTGATGAGCAAAATATGATGAAGATTTCAAGAAGAGGATTTGAGATGGTTGATAAAATTAAATACTTATGCCCCATCCCTTAAAAAGGTACTTAGGGGTCGGGTGTGTTACAAAGTGATATCAGAGTGGGAAACAACACTTGGCCTACTTGGGCTCATGAAAGAGTCAAGTGAATATTTTTTTTTCTTAGAAAACTTTAAGGGAGAGGGAAACCTGCCCTACCGTATCTAGCAGAGTGTTGGTGCAATTATATGCTCAATATACTTCCAATCATGAATTATCGACCGAGATTCGTAATCAGTAGAGTTTTTACACTATGTGTGCCTGCAGTAGGTAATCTAACTATTCCTGATGAGTATAGCATAAAGAAGAAACATTTGAAACTCAATACTCTTCCTTTCACACCATTTTTAAAATTAGAAATAAAAACTTGCGAACAAAATCTTAACAACCATGCATTCAAAATATCTTGCTCAGATAATGACTTGTCCATATACAAGCTCATGAAATGGAAAGATGGACTTTGACTTAGTTAACTGTAGCTACTACTCTTAACAACAACTAGCAAGCAAATTTGGGCACACTTCAACAATAATCAGCGAAAAAACCACTCATAACACAATCAATATTTGGAAAGGAATTTTGTCCCTACACAGGAAGAATTACACAAGACACTCCATTCTTGGTGCATGTAGGTGAGAGATGCAGCCTGGGTCGTTCCTACACTTACTTCAGACAACACAGATGTTGAAGCTTCTAAACTCAGAAAATGATAATTGCATATCTAACAATCATGAACATCTACAGAGTTTTTTTCAACTAAATCTCACACTGCAAAAACATAGATGGAATCATATACTGTGATTAATATAAACTATTTATTCACACTCATCCAAAAATCAACAAATATCTATTCAGAAATCTATGTTGTGCTCAGAAAAGATTACTCACTCAGAATTGTTTACAATACACAATTGTTCTACTCACACACACACAAACTAGCTCAAATCCATACACAAACAAATACAAGGAAACTTACCTTGGTTGGGGTGGTGGGCCCTTTCTGTACAAACAAGGTAGCTCTAAGAGATTACAAAATGCACACTTTAATCGTATCCATGAATTTTAAAGGTTGAAATTCATATTACTTTAATTGACATGCATACAGTAATTCAAAACTTAGTTTCTTATCATAATAGTATATTCAAGTTCTCCCTCTCGAGCATCTACATAGTTTCTTCTTAAAGAAGACCAGTCGTTACAAACAAAGTCTAAAGATAATATCAAATGTTTGCAAAAATATTACAATTGGTTATCAAATCGTATCTTGTGGAAAGAGCTTCATCCTCATGACACAAAGTGCATGAGTGATGAAGTGTATCATAGTTTATCATGGTCTTCAAATGAACCAAAGATGCTTCCAGCCAACAAGTTTCTTGGAGCCATCGCCAGCGTACTCGTTCAAAACATCAATCTTGTAGAAGTAGATCCAGTACTGGACTAACACAGTAAAATATATTGGCACTGGATCAACACAAAGTTGGGTACCAGATTAACGGAGTACAGGAATAAGCGGAGTACCGAACCAACACAGTTGCAATATTGTAGTACCGAAAGAGGCAGAGTATTGGACGAGCCCCGAGGATGAGTATCAGATGAGATAAAGCCTTGTCATGAAAGCTTCTTAAATTAATCAAATTAATTATAAGCATGGACAACAATCATTTAATCCCAATTTAATTAAGAAATCAAACAAATCATGCTTTCAATGTGAGTTACCTCATTATGCACATTAGTAAGGCCTCAAGGTATATTGGGGAAGAAATAGACAAATTGTGCATAGGTCAGAGGTAAAATTGACCAACATAGAAGGTAAGATAAGGTAAGAAGGGTGTCAAAATGGAGACCCAAAATTCCCCCATGCTTAAGTCATTGCATGTCCTCATGCAAAAATGTCGAAACTGGTCCTCAAAATTTGCAAAACTGAAACTGTCTTCCACCCTAGTTGAATATCATTTGTCTGGTTGTATAATATTGAAACCAGAGGCCTCACTCCTAAGCTCCTTCTTAATAACTCTGGTCTACTGGATCAAACACATAACTTTGTTAAGCTTGGCAGAGGATTTTTTTGTACCCTCTTCATTTTTACTCTAGGGGATTGAGGTGCAGGTATGGAAGTTTTCTCTTTCTGTACACCCCACATTTTTACCCTAGGGGGTTGAGGTGTACATACAAGAGTTGGATCTTTCTACAAATTCCTCATTTTAAGCTTCCCCCTGCTTTCAATTTTCACTTAAGGAGTCTTCTCCAACTTACTAGCCGGCTCTTGAGGCAACTCAATAGTTGCCTCAGGGGCACCATCTAAAAATTCATTTGGACCAGATTTCTTCATTTTTCACCTCTCACTTCGTGGAAATTGAATTTTAGGGATCAAGGCTAGACTTGGTTCCTTAGATTGGGAGGACCTCTTCTTCCTGGATGTAGTAGGCTC
>JZKD02S0619525.1:39836-51235 GCA_000966675.3 Picea glauca
GTTTTTAAGGAAGCTACTTGGAGAGTATAAATAAGAGGCAAGGCTCTCTCATTTTAATCACACTTGAGAATATTGAATATCTATAGGTGTCTGAGGTAACCAATGATATCTAAGCTTAAATTCTGAGGGAAGGTGAAGAAAAGAAGGCCGAAATGCAAGGAAGGATAAATTCTTTTGATGGTGCTTTCTAAGGTATGTTTTTTCAGGTCATCTCACCATTTTCGACATAACTTTTTTTCTATAATGATTCAGACTTTGAAATTTCTATTCCATTGAGAAAACATATCAAAGTATCTTTGGTAAAAAAATCATCTTGTGGGGCGTTGTATTTTTGGAGTTACAATCCATGGAAAATAGGGTTTATTGCTAGTCTTGAAACTAGTAAAAAATAAGTGTTTCGGGTAAAGACGTCATAACTTATTCATAACAGATCCAAATTCAGTGAAACAAAATGTGTTGGTTAGAGTACAGGATTTAGTATTATGTGTAATAGTTTCATATCCATTCAAAAAATATTTTGTGTGGGGCATTCTCTACAAGGTCGCTCTCTAGAATAAGCTAGATTTTAGCAAGGTATGCCATTTTTGCTATAACTCCTTTTCTGAGAGGTTCCAAGTAGTGAAACCTGGAGGAATTGCATAAAAAATACTGAAGAATATTGTATATCAGTTTCAGAGCTTCATTCACTATAGGTACAGAGTTATCATCATTTCAAGTTAGGGTTGTTGACTAATCCAAAAATTAGGCATGTGAGAAGTTTGATGAAGATGCTAGTCTCTTGTTGTCAAAGTTAAGGAAGGCTTGCAGGCATGTGATCATATAAAACAGGTCTATTATAGAGTTACAAATCATATTTGGATGATGAAATTGATGAGGGATTTTGGTTAAGTTACATGTATGGTACAAGTTGATTACAGGTTGTTTGGTACAGGTTGGTGGATTGTTGATGCACTTGTTTATGGTACAGGTTGATTACTGGTTGAGGTACAGGTTGATGCGTGGTTGATGCATGGTTCAGATTTATTGGTACAGGTTTACATTGGTATATCTCACAGTGATAGTGTGACAGTGGTTCCATCATTCTACTTCTACTTCAGGGTGGCAGGATGGGGCAAGGACAGGTGGTTGTAGCCACCTTCTGGTTGTAGTCAGATAACATCGGGGGTTGTAGCCTCCTTCTGGTTGTGGCTAGAGAATTGGGGAGTTGGAGCTTCCCTCGGGTTGTAGCTTGAGAAACTAGGGGGTTGGAGCCTCCTTCCAGTTGCATCTGGAAAACAAAGGAAGTTGGTGCTTCCAATGAATGTAATTCTTCAAGACATATAAGAAAAAACATTCTATGGTTTTATCCCTATTTGGGTTTCCACATAAAACACTGGTGTACTGTGTATGTGTGTGATTGTTTATTTCTTACTGCTCATTATTGGATAATAATTCTACATTGATATAACATTTTAAGAAAACGGATTATAATTACCCTATCACTAATTCACCCCCCCTTTGAGTAATCCAACAACCTCCTCATAACTTTATACCCAAACAAATGATGTTCGTTTGATCAAGATCTTAGATCAACAACTCGATCTGTCTGTGATGCAACTTTGCCTTGGATTAAATCCAATGACTCTCCATCTTTGCTTATCGTATCCTTCCATTTATTTCAATCTGATAGCTGATGGAAATTCAGGTGATCGAGATCTCAGATCTCAACCCTTGCTTATCCTGTCCTTCCACTTAAGGTGATCCGACGACTGACGGTTATTCGGGTGATCGAGATCTCAGATATTAGCCCTTGCTTATCCTGTCCTTCCACTTAAGGTGATCTGATGACTGACGGATATTCGGGTGATCGAGATCTCAGATCTCAACCCTTGCTTATCCTTTCCTTCCATTAATTCAATTCGATGGTCGACAAAAATTCAGATAATCGAATTCTCAACCGTTTTGCCCCACTTATCCTATCCTTCCACTTAAAGTGATCCAACGGTTGTGAAGACTCTCGAAGCAGATCCACGATCAAGGATTTGATCCTGATCATGTTTCTGTACTGCACTTTCCCTTCTAAGCTTTGATCTCTACATACTGCTCCCATCTCCTCCTGAGCTTATGATTTTCCTGTTTGCCATCGTCACTGTTGTTCTTGCCATCAATGACAAGCACACTCTTTCTGTAAAAACATGCCAACAATAGTTCAGTTTTCATTAATTCTTGAGTTCATTAAAGGCCTAATTCTCTTTTTGACAACAAGGTCATATTGTAGACAACAAGGTTCAAAGCTGAACCATATCATTCAAATGCTTGTTTTAGAGGTGTTGATCTATCTTTGATAGTCTGTGTATACTTGTCTGTTTATGGATTGAGTTTCATAGTTGATAAAGGATATTGTGCAAATTCAATTTGGTAGTAGTCTGTGGCAAGATGATCCATATTTTAAAATTCAGTTTTTACTTCTTGTCAGAATCCCTTTTTATGGTTTTCATCGGGGATATCTAAATTAGACTTTGGTCCATGCCCTCACAGGGATTTTGTAAAGAGAAAGATACTTTGATTTCTTGGAATGAAATAAAGCGATTGATATTCTGTCTCATTTGTGTGAATCTGTGACTTGGTTGCTTTTTCTTTTGATCTCCACATTTACTTTCTTTAATCTGTATATTTTTAGAAAAATATATAAAAATTTCATATTTTGCAACAATTTTTTCATTTAAAAAATCACCCTAATCCCTTGTAGTTAATACTTGTGGATTGGGAAGTACTTTTCGAGGCTATAAAACATAGGGTGATATTCCCGACTATTTTGTCTTATCTAGGCAAGATTCGAAAATGATTGAGTACGATAAATCATATATTTTCCTCAACACAACGGTAAATGCAAGTCAGGAAGCCTTGCGGCTTCGACAGATCCTTTCAGAGTTTGGATTCCAGCAACAACAACCGACCAACCTTTGGTGTGAAACTCAAAGTGCCATCAAGCTCGCCAAACATCCAGCTCAACATCAGTGCAACAAACACATCGAGCTACACATGCACTTCATCAGAAATCTCATTCATGATCAAGTTATTGAAGTGCTCTTTTTCCTTACAGAAGATCAAGTTGCAGACGTTTTCACAAAGTCTCTTACAGAAGCGAAGTTTTCCAAACTTCGATCTATGTTAGGAGTTCATGAAGTTGTCATAAAGGGGGTATAGGCTCTAATGCCTCCTTACTTCTCCTATTGTGTCAATATTGCAAATCCTTGAATCCTATCCCAAGTTGTTCTTAAGGGGGGATGTTAGGATATTTAG
Source organism: Picea glauca (assembly GCA_000966675.3). Lineage (NCBI taxonomy): Eukaryota > Viridiplantae > Streptophyta > Pinopsida > Pinales > Pinaceae > Picea > Picea glauca. The sequence goes on from JZKD02S0619525.1 coordinate 43,119, forward strand.
ACACTTAGGAGTTAGTTAAGATCTACTTGGTCTAATGTGTCGTTAGGTAAAAGTGTGTTTCTTAGTGTGTTTCTTTAGTATGCATTAAAATGCATTTGTAGTTATGAAATCCAATGGTCACGATATGTTCCCAACATAGAGTGATCCGATAGTTCATATTCTCCTCGATCTTAATGACCATTGATCCATGGATTAACACCCGATTGGTCCATGATCTCTATTTAAAGAGCATGGAGGGTCATTTGTTGATGATTGATTGTGAGAAAATATCTTGTAAAATATCTCTGTAATCTTTTTCTTTTGAATTAATAAACTGATCCAAGTGGTCGCGTTGGCTGGTGTCGTGTATGTTTCCCCATAGGGGTTTTACCACGTCAAAACATTAGTGTGTTGATCTTTGATCTGGTTGTGTGAGTGGTTACTGAAGGTGTTCGTCCTCTTTTGGAATACCTGCATTGTCAAACACATCCATGTGTCATGCCACCTCAGTATCCGCATGTCATGCCACGTCAGCAGTTGCTATGTTAGCCTATAAGTGGCTGATGGCTGATGGTCGGGTCAACCGAACTAGAGAAGTGTTTCCTCAATAAGTGGGGATGGCTGAAGACCAATGGGCCAATGGTTGGGCATTGGATGAATTGGTGAGGAGTTTCATTCGCCAATGAGAATCATCGACGAACGAAGACTAATGGTTGGGTCGGTCGGTTTAGAATTTTGTTGTGAATAGATTGTCAAGGGAATGGGCTGACGATCGATGGTCGGGTCGATAGATTGGGAAAATTGTTATGCACACCAAAAGGAGAATGAAAATCATCGATGGCCTATAGATTCATATCAATGACTCATATTTCACCTGATCTGAGATCGACAACTTATATTTAAAAGGCTATTACAGTAGTAAAATAGTCAATTTAATATGAAATTTTCTGAAATTTTCTTATTTTTGAAGGTCATTAACTAGCAGGGCATTTTTGAGGCACTAAACGTCATTTTTATCCAATCAAAACCCATGAGAACAAAGTGTACCAAAGTACACTTTGTCTCTGTAGCTCATATAAATTAACTCAGTGAAAGCTATCCAATAAGCTATTTTGGGCGCAAAACAAATCTCATATGAGAAATTTACCATTGGGTATGTGTTATATTCTTTGCACGACTAGCTCTAGTGCCCACTACGTTGCAACAAATGTGCAGGGGGGTTTGAGGGGGGGGGTGCTAGGCCCTCCCTACAGGGGTTCAGGGGAAGCACCCCTGAGAATTTTTTTTGCCTCAAGAAACATGTCACATTTTTCCTCATTTTTCGTGTCACCTCAATTTTCGTGTCCATTGTTGGGTTTTTTTTCGGCACATGGTTTTTTCTGATGATTTTCTATTTTGGGTTAAGGAATTATGGTTTTTACTAATCCAGGTCATTGGGTTAGGGTTTTGGATGCCAGTGGCTCCTATATGTATATTGTATTGCAAACAATGTATCACTATGAATGAATATATAATATGTTGGTTTTCTCGGTTTAGGCTTCCAGGGAAAAAATAAATGTGTAATCGATGTATTTTCCATTGTATCATTTCTATTCTTTTATTGAAATTCTGTTTGGAGTAAAATATTGTACAAGGTTAAAATCTACAGTTATGGCCAAAACTACGAGGGTAAAATTTTGGCACCAAATTACTTCCGGAAAGCATAACTCCTTCTCAGAAGTCTGTTTGGGGAAAAAGAGAAGTCTATGGAAATATTATGAAGCATAGAAGACAACCATGGAGCCATAATTAAGACTTGGGTATGTAAATATGTGTAGGAAGAAAAATAAGTCACCTATAGCATACATGGATAAATTGTGTAAAACAACCTAAACTTCTTTGAACCATAAATTTCAGCTTGGAGCTCAAATTTGAAAAAACAAATAGTCGATGGAAAGGTATTGAGGAATATAAGACATTTATCAACCCATAATTTTGAATTGGGAAACAAAATTTCTTATAAATTAAAGATATTTTTGTAGTAGTAAATGAGTGGAAAATTGCAACATGTGGATGTTTTAACAATTTGCTCAGAACTCAGATTGATGCATGGGTACAATTGTTGGAAAGTTGTTTCAGAGTGGAATGCATATAAGGAATTAGATTTTGATTTGGTGAATTGTGTCCTTCATAAATTGGGATAAAGAGTAACCTGTATTATAATTGATGAAATGTTTTATGTTATGCATAGTTTAACAATAATGATTACATGCACATTTCTTGTAAAATTAGAGATACATGAAATAAAAATTGGTTCTTATATGAGGACTGGAGTTATGAAAGATGATCAATGATGTTACAACCATGAGGAGGAGATCATAGGTCTTCATGTCAGCATGAATAATTTTGAGATCGAGTCAAATGAAAGAAGAGGTAGGCATGAGCCTATAACTATGAGAAGCCTCCTGCATAGGGAAGTGCAAAGCTATAGAGATGATAATGAAAGGATTATGAAGGACCAGGAAGAGATACTTCATAGCTTAAATATGTTGGATAATCAAGTCAACAAAGAGTCTCACATCAAGAAAGAAACTAGTGATAAGAGAGTGGCAAAATCTAGATCCCAAAGAAAAAGGGATGATCATGGAACTAATAGACAATAAATAAGCATGAGAAATCATGAGCAAGCACCATCATTCTCTAAAGAAATCCACTATAATAATCATGCAAGTTCAAGTCTAGGGAGAAACCCAAGTGTATCTTCTATCTGAAGGGAAAGGAGAAGTCTTGAGGCAGACATCTTGCAAGCTAAACTTAGGAAGATTGAGCCACCAAATTTCAATGGTAAGAACAAGAAAGGAGAAGAGGTTGAGGCCTGGCTGTTGGAAATGAAAAAATATTTCCAGCTACATGATTACCCCTCAAGGGTAGAAACTATAATTTCCACTTACCACTTGCAAGGAGAGACATCCATGTGGTGGGATCAACTTAAGGAATTCAAGCACTTTGATGAGAAGAGGATCTCATGGAGTAATTTCAAAGGATATTTCCAAAAGAAATATTTTTCCAAGCATTATTATGAAATAAAGATGAAAGAGTTCTTTGAACTCAACTTGGGAAGCATGACAATAGATGAATATGAAAATAGGTTCTTTGAATTGCTGAAGTATGTTGATTTCATAAAGGATGAGAAAGTAAAAATACAAAGGTTTCTAAGTGGTTTACCCTCCTTCTAAAGTGACAAGATACAATATGGTAACCCCAAGACCTTGGAGGAAACCATAAGGAGAGCAAGGCATCTTTATGAGCAAAGCAGAGAAGGCCAATTTTCCAAAAAGTTTGGAATGACAAGATGAATAGTAAAAAGGATCAAAGGAAGAAAGGTTTTAAGCCATCCTTTTTCAAGATTAGCACCCAAGAAAATCAACAAGGAAAATCAACCCAAAATGAGCACAAGATTGCAGATTCATTTGGGAAAATTCCAAGGTAGCATCCTGTACAATGTTGGAGGTGTGAGGGAAATAATTTATATAGGGATTTCCCTCATAAAGGAGAAATAATGAGGATTGTCCACAACATTAAGGAGGATGAAATGGTGGAAGACAATGGAGGAAACATGCCAAGTATTTATGCAACCTTGGACAACAAGCAAGTGGAATATCAATCCCCCATGATTCAAGTGGAAGGGAAGATTGATAACCATCCCATAGAAATTTTAATTGATTATGGAGATATCCATAGTTACATAAACTCTAACATTATTGAAATATTTCACTTGCAAAGGAGTAAACATAAAAAATCTTGGTTAGTTCAATTAGCCACATGCCTTAAGAGAAAGATCAATGAGATTGTTAAAGATTGTTCGATAGGCATGAATGGATTCAACACAAAGGTAGATGTTGATGATGTTTGAATCTGTCAGGACTGAAATGACAACCTCACGAGGATATGAATCCCACTACAATTTTAGAGAGGTGGTACTCCTCTTTGGCTTATGATTTTCTTTGAATATTTTATACCAAAAATAATATGGAATATTGTCAAATGACTGAATCCAACTCTTTATGGATCAATAAAATCTAAAATACTGAAAAATAAAAGAAATATATATGGAGAATTCCTGAAAAATGGACTATGAACCTCAAACACCATAAAATATAGAAAGTAATAGAATCCTCACATCCATCACAATTTAATAAAATTTCTGATCACATTCAAATAAAAGAAATGGTCCAATGGCACAAGAGAACTTTGAAAGAGTACTACTTATTAAGCTCAAAATAATATTTTGATAGATTGACTTCAAATATTATATACTCAAAATTGAGAGTTATAAATACGATCAAAATCGATCCCAACTTAGTTCTTTGGGATTTCTAAAAAATGATAATGTCTGTTACAATGCTTGAAATTTAAAGGAGTTTTCCCATAAATGGACTGGGATTGGGGCTCATGTGGACCATAAAAAAATATATACAAGAAATATGATGAAGAGAAGAACATAGAATGGAGCACGAGCAACATGATATGAAAAGAAGAAAATAAGGACGTTATCAGAATTCAGTTACACTTTTCCAATGAAAGAACAAATATAATTGTATGAAATCTGATAAGGAAGAAGGTATGTAATAAGTATGGAATTATTGTGATGGAATCTCTCTCTTTCATTTGATTTTTGATGTGACTTTTACATATTTGTCTATTGCGGTTATGTGGCCGGTTATAACCACTTCTGTTGGAAATTCAACAATCTTGGTTATAGCTTTGTTTAACCATTCTTGAATATAATCCCTTAATGGGGTGAAGATTATTTCTTGCTTTAATTTGATACTTAACAATTCACTCTCAATTTCCCTATGGTCAATAGATAAATTTTTCAATATAGTCTCAATATCTTCATTTTTATTTATGTACTCAACAAGCCAATTATTAATGTCATCATAAGTATACTCAACCATACTATCAAATTTTTCGGCCGATGAGTTCTTAAAATTTTCAAATTGCTCTTCAAATTTCTCCCTAATCATGAGAATTAAATTTAATATTAAGTTTGGATCTGAAACTTCAATAGTGGTGCCCACAATATTCAAACCAATAATATTTGAGTGTTCCTCAATATTTTTCCATGATATTTCTTTCAATTGATTTAACAACCCCTTTAATGTATTAATTCTTTCAATCCAACATGCCTTTAATTATTTAATGCAACTCTGGGAGGGTAAATATCCTTTTTTTCTTCTATGATCCGCCATTTCTGAGAATTTTTCTATAAACATAACAACCCCATATGTGAAGAATCCTTCATCATTCTTCAAATATGCATTCAAATATTCTTTAGTATTTTGAATTTTGAGCCCGAGAGAAGAATGTTTTTTCATCAAGTCCCATAAATCTAGAATGAGCGACATTCTTTTCTTTATATTCTTTTCAACAAAGTGGCGGGTGTCCATGATTAAACTTGAAATTACTTTTACTCTCAGATTTGATTATGGAGTTCCTTGAATAGTTATATAAGTTTGTATCATAGCAACTGGGGTAGCCAATATAAGTGGGGGCATGCTAGTTGCTTCCAATTCCTTGACTCTCTCCTTAAGTCTGATATTTTCCTCTTCTATATTAATTATTGAAATGTCCAATGCATCCCCTATGACTCTGTGAATTGAGGATAGTTTTGAAGGCATCATGTTTTTAGTATCAATGGTGGACCGTGACTTTCCCTTTTCATTCTTCAAGGTTATTTCAAAAGTCAATTTCTTCAAAGATTTATCAAATAAACATTCTGCACAGAAAAGGTTTCTTGATCAGAGAAGACTTCATCTTGAACTGCCAATGCAATAGACTGTACATTTTATTGGGCGCGTTCTTCATCATATGGAAACATGATATTTTCAATATCCACATCTAAGTCCATATTATCAAGAAAAATGTTATCTTCATGTATGTTTTGTTCTTCTCCCTCTTGTTGAGAATTAACCCTTTTCCTTTTTACTTATAATTTATGAGGGTTTTCTAGACTTCTTTGAGGATGATTCCATTCTCCATCATCACTTGAATTGTTACTTGGGGTTTTTATTTGTTAGTCCATTGCATACTGAGCATTTACTTTAGGCAAAAGACTTATGTGAGAAACAACGTGTGACTGAGAATTTATTTCACTTGAGGGTTTCCCTCTTTGTTTATGACCTTCAATAGTGCTCACAATTGTCTCTATATCGCCAAAATATTTATCAACACCCTGAACATGGGGGTCATGAATATATGTTAGGGACCTAACCCGTCACGTAGGTAGAATAATACATTTCCATGTAATAAAGGTCAATATTAATAAGGCCTAGCAATAAGAAAGAATAAGTCAAATGTAAGAAGACCTAATAGAAGCTTTCGCTTCTAGAATGATCTTCCTCTAGATTGTTCTTTGGATAGACATATTTAATATAAATAGGAGTAAAGGGTATGAGAAGTTTTGTCTTGGATATTATTGTAATAAAGCTCTTCTCTATTGGAGGTTTCCCCTTCGAAGAGGCAAGTGAACATTGCTCTCAGTAATCAAAGTGCTCTTTCTGATGTTATTAAGGTATTATTCTGGTATTATTCTGGTGTTGTTCTGGTTATATCATTGTTTATCTGCCATTTCTAGCTATTTATTTCTATTATGCATACTATTTTTTATCTAGAAAATTACAAGCGGTATCAGAGCACCTTCCTCGACAGAAAATTGTGGGTTAATTTTTTTTCCAGGGTAGAGACGTATTCCAACGTCTTAAAGCTACAAAGATCTATCGTTACGTGCATAAACCTGCAGTTGGGGATTCATACACGCAGGAAATACAAGTGGTAATTAAGTGCACATCTGTTGTCCACCCTTGTAACCCTTGTTGGTACCCCTATGAGTGGTAGTGCATCGGACAACACCTGTATACAGATATACCTAGACCTCCTGAATCCCTCCATAGATAAACCAATTGACCGCTTGATTGCTATAGTTACACCAAGAAAAACACTCAGGAATATACTCTCTAGTACCTGGGTAGTTGGGTAGTACAGATAAGGGCATAGTATATCCTCCTTAGTTGGTGCCCTGAGATATTGGGATGAGTAATACTATTGGATCCTGCATGTATATCAGAGAGCTATAGAACAGGGAAAACCCTTGTTTGTAGAACCATTGAATACCCTAACCCTTGGGACGAAAACAAAAACAGAACATACAAGATCTATTGTCACACAATTGTGTCTTCTTCATTCAGCTTGTGAAATTACTATGTCTTTCTTCCTATTAAGCATTTGGGCATTTCGTCACTGCAGTATTCTTTAGATCAGAGTATAAATACAGAGGAGAAAAAAAAAACAAGTCTGGATCCTGTTGGCACCATTATTTGAGACCTATCCCATTGTATTCCTCTCTTCACCCTTATCACAGTAATACCTATCATTTTTCAGCAAATGTTTTTCTCGTGGACCCGACCCCCTTCCAACACCCTTATTTGGGCTTTACCCCATTGGATTCCACTCATCACCCTGATCATTGTGATACAATTCACCCATAATCCATTTTATGTGTGGTTCCACCTGCCCCTCTTTGTGTTCCCTCTTCATCATGTCCCACACCCATAGACAAGACTTGGAAGCTCGATTCAATTCCTTGCACTCTAATTTCATAGAAACCCAACAAGAAGTGAGACAACCAAGTGCCAATGTTGCCACCATCAATAAAAACATGCATTCCTCCATTGACGCCAAAATGGAGGACCTCAATCAAGACCTCGCTACCTAGCTTGAATCCTTCAATACCCAGTTTGTCTCCTTCATATGATGATCTGCACCAAGCTTCATATCCCTACAGATATTCCCTCATCCGACCCACCTTTTCAAACCGAAGGTGAAACTTCCTCTCATTCCTAGAATTTTCAGCCCCATCACTTTCAGTGTGACCTACGCCTTCTGCATGTGGATGTGACCAAATTTGTTGGCTCGGATCCCACTGGATGGGTAACTCAAATGGAACATTATTTCTCTTTGTATGGCATTACAGATGAGTTGGCCAAACTCCAGTATGGTGTTCTCCATCTAGATCAAGAATGTTGGCAATGGTGGAAATGGAGAAAAAATGCCTGCCAAGGGTATGTGGCTTGGACACACTTTGTGGTAGAGATTTATGA
>JZKD02S0619525.1:79278-96295 GCA_000966675.3 Picea glauca
TCATATATTGTGCATGGTGTATTGTGGTGTATTGGTGTAACTTTTATACTATTGTTCATTGCTCATTGGATATAATTGAATGGTTTAAGTATAAGTTGAAAAATGTTTTTAAATTGTACTTGATACTGATTCACCCCCCTCTCAGTATCAACAATGAATTCATTCAAGAGGAAACTCGCAGAGGCTATGTGCATGGGAGTTCATCTACATGTAATGAAGAGGATAATGTGGCAGTTGCAGCTAAAGTCAAGAACAAGTACAAGAAGGGTTCCAAGGGAGGGAATAAGTAAAAAGGTGAAGGGAAGAAAGACATGAGCAAAGTCAATTGATTTTCTTTTCATAAGTTTGGGCACTATGCTGGACAATTTCCTAACAAGAAGAAGAAGCAGGTTGCAACTTCAGCTGATGTGGAGGAGTTTACCCATATATTCTAGGAGTATTCATTGTTGGACATGTTTTTCTTCTAGAGTATCATCTACCAGTATTTGGCACAATGATAGTGGCGCCTCCCACTATATGATTGGTGTTCATGAGGACTTCAATGATCTTACAGAGATTGGAGATCTTGAGGTGGTGTTTAGAGATGACTTAGTGTCAAGGAAATTGGTAGTGGGACAATATCATTTCAGAGGGAGTCTCTACCTCCCATGTTGTTGAGAGATGTTTTATATGTTTTGAGCTTGAAGAAGAACTTGGTGTTTGTTTATACTATTGAGGACAGGGGACATGAGGTATTGTTCCATGATGGGCATGTTATCTTGTATCCTAAGGGATCCAATATCAGTTTGACCAAAGTTATTGGGATTTGACATGAGAATCTTTACAAGCTCATGTTTTAGCCTGCTAGAGCATTGATGCATAGTATCAACAACAATGACCTTTGTGACTTATGGCATAGGAGGATGGCCTATTATCCCATAGCCTAAGGATAACTAAGGAGATCATCTCTCAAGGCCCATAGGTCCTAGACATGGAGTAACAAGAGCGAGATGACTTGAGCATGGCCTCGAAGGGCCCCTCTTTTCTTCAGTGCAGTCCATGTATCACCAACAACAATATCCATCACACCAGCTTGGTACTGAAGTAGCAGTGATTCTTGCTCCATGAGGTAATGAGTATGAGTATCATGGTATGTATCACTCTGATTTTTGAAGCACTTGAACATGTTGTATCAAATTCTTCTTCGTTTCATGATGTTTGCTCAGAAATTATGCTCTTTTCCTCGTTCAAACCTGGAAGGGTGACACGGTGCCCTAGGAAGTTGATTTCCCTTTAGAATGGGTTACTACTGGGTGGATCTATGAAAATTCATCGTCAGTTCCCTCCATACTTATCACTTTCCATTTTCATTCCTTCCATCCCCCCCATCCTTGTTTGGGCATTGGGATTGGCTACACTAGGAAGGGTTGTACCTTACCTGGTGGGGAGAAGGGGCTAAAGGCCTGGATCTGTGAAAATTCATCGTCCGTTCCCTCCATACTTATCACTTTCTATTTTCATCCCTTCCATCCCCCCCATCCTTGTTTGGGCATTGGGATTGGCTACACTAGTAAGGGTTGTACCTTACCTGGTGGGGAGAAGGGGCTAAAGGCCCAGAGGGTAAAAGTAGATAACAAGAGTTAAAAGACAATTTTGAAACCTTCGATTTTCTTCACCCAGGGATCCCTAAGAAAGTAGTGAAAATATTCTCAGTAAGAAAAGGGGACCCACAAGATAACATAAACACTCAAGGTAATAGTTGATGGATAGGAGGTCTCATCATGATCCAACCTATTATGACCATGGGAATGTATCGGTATGCCAGTACCACCTATATGGTCACCAAACTAGGGTAGTGGCTCTTGGTGGCATAGCTAAGAGAAAGGGGGGCTCATCACGAGACATCCTTCCCATTTCCATGAAATATTTGTGGTTAACGATGTCACCTCTGGTCATCAAGCCAAGACAGTGGCCCTCAACTATTTCCTTGAAGCACAAGAGAAAAATATCAAAAGAAATAAATCTAAGAGTAAAAGGAAATGAATGGGCTAGGAAACAATTGCATTCATGACAAGGTGCAACTCTCCCTCCACAAAGGCACCCACAGGTAGAAATCTACATTTCCTTGTTATCACATGCACCCCATGCCCAAATATTTACCCCATACCACCTCATACACTTACATGACTTGGACTAAAATCCACCTAAGAAACACCCAAAATGCAAAGGGGAGTAGCCCAATAGGACACCTTGAGACCCTCTCCAAACCTAACTTGTCAAATTGCATAATGTATTTGAGCATTTGTTTGGGTTTAAAGGGAGTTTGATTCACATGTTTAGGTAATTTTATTATTATATGTGATTTACATGCTATGATACTTGTAATTTTATTTTCTCATGCAAGATTATGAAATTGCATGGTGTATTTAATGCTTGAAGTAAGAAGCTTAAGATGCTTCTTTCTTACTTTTGTACCTAAAGTGATAGTTCTCTAGAGGTTTGCATTTGGTTATTGCTGCATAAGTATTTACTCCATAAAAAGGCTAAGGAGAGAAAAGTGCTAGGGCATAGAAGTGCCTACACCCTAGCACTTTGTTTCTTGAGGTAAAAATCTAGGAGGACTTAAGTTGCTACTCCTCCTAGAATTTTTCCCTCTTAGAATTTTGTGTATTATCATTAATTAGCAGCCTTAGAAGAAGCTGCCATATTTGACTCTATTACCCTAGAAAGGCACTAGTCTTTGTCTTCTTCCCTTTAATAAGCAAGCTTAAAGATTTCAAACTCTCTTTTCAACTTAAAAATTTCACTAACTTTGCTTGTTGCTGCTACAACAATCATTTTTAAGCTCTAACAATCATACTAACTAAGATAACCTACCCATAAATTTGCACTAACCTAGGTGTCATCGCCCTAGGGTCTAGTCTTCCCCTTGCTACCTTTCTAAAGTGAAAATTCTGAAGTTGTTACTGCTGTCATAGATGCTATTACAACCACTATTGCAGCCCCTAACAGCCCTAAAAATCATCCATAAAACCACTGAGCATTTGTACTAAGCAAACTATAATCATTGGATATTGAAGTAGTTGTCTTATTTCTTTATATTAGTACATTTTTGAAGTGGTTTCTATTGTTGTCATCATCATTAATTAATGATGTTATAAATTTTTGGACAACCATTTACATCATTTATTGACTTGTATTAATCTTGAAAATTGTGAATGACAAAGCATTATCAAGTTTGCAAGACCTTTTATATCTTTTCTTGTCATTATAACTTGCAATTTTCAAGATACATTACTGCTACTATAATCACATCTTTATTATATATATAACTTGTTCTAGCAACACATAATTTGTCTAAGAAGTTGTTGATAACAATCATTGGCATCATTATTACTACTAACGTTTGATGTTTCATTGGTAAAGGGCAGGTACAAACCCACTTTCACTTTCCCTTGTCCCTTTAAAATTTACCCAAGTGACTTCTTCCATTGAGTGACCTAGAGAGACGGGTGAGTTTTCACCATGTCTTTCTGCCTCTCATCAACCAACTAGGTCCTGGGACGTTCCCTTTGAGTGAGGATTTCCTCCTCCTAAAGAGAAAGAGGTACCCTATTGGGGTGACAGTGATAGAACTACCTCCATGTTACGTCAATATAAGCCTACTTTCCTTTAGGATTTGGACAAGTATATATTGTGCGATAGCATTTTTGGCGCCGTTGTCGGGGACACTATGTCAATATTCCTCAATGACACTTTTTCGGTAAGCCTTTCCCTCAAATACTTCATCTTATGAATCTTACCTAGTGACTCCATTGAGGGTGATTCCCTCACTCCCTTTGATAATCCTTAATAGGATATCTGGTGACTCCACTAACCTTTTCCAAGGTGCCACCTTACTCTCATATTTTTGATATTTCCAATATATGGGATCATGTTGCCCTGAGAACAAGTGTATCCGACTATTGATTTTGAAAGTTTTCAAGGATACCCACATTATTTTGATATAAAATGGTTAAACAAATCTCCAAGATTTAGCGGCCCCCTAATTATTCACATTGTAGAATTCTTGAAGTATATAAGTGAGATAGAATTTGAAGAGGAGGATGTTCTAGAAAAATTGTTCATACTTTCCCTGTCGTCTTTTTTGCAAGATTGGATTAAGGGTTGTTGCAAAGATAAGGGTATATCATCTTTCGTAGACCTCATTATTAGGTTTATTGAGTTTGTGAAATCATAATGCCAGACATATGATGATGCCCTTCAAAATATCACAATAACCCTAGAGGATGAAGGATTCACCACTGAGATTGTGGAGGATCTTAGGGATGTATACCATACTCAATACCAAGAGACCTCTGATATAGAAGGAGAGATTTATGAAGAAGGTTGTCAACCCCTTGAAGAGGAGTAATATTTTTCCCATGATTCGTAAAGACTTGACTAAAGAAGTGAGTTATGAGGATGAAGCACTAGTATTCTCTCCTCTGTCTGATGAAGCTCTCCAAGATCCTATCTCTCTTTCACAAGATGAAGAGAATGAGGTGAATCATTTTCCTTTCCTAGTTTTTTATGACACTTTGTTCTATGATTTAGAAGTAAAGGAACCCTTGGAAGAGCTAGGTACTTCATTTTTTGATGAAGGCAGAAATATGATTAAAGAAACAAGTCTTGGGGATGATGTACTGGATGCTCTTCCATTTGATGAAGTCATCCAATCCTTTGATGCTCCTGCACAACAAGAAGTGAACACTGTAAGTTATTTCCCTTTCCAAGATTTTTATGATTCTTTATTTTATGAGTTGGAAAGTGAAGAAGTATTAGAGGATCCCCTGAATGCATTAAATCCTTCATGCTATGATAAAGATAGTGATATGGTTGATAATATTTATGAGTTCATACATGTTGGAAGACATAAGTTGGATGTGATTGGTTCTGATTGAGGATCCCATTTATGATATGGAAGGATATCTTCAAATGTTTCCTTTACAACAATCATATGATGTTCCTAATAATTTTGACGTTTGGAAACAAGATGATGATATAATTACAAAAGTTTTCCAAGCACCCAAGGATGACCCTATGCAAATTTCTTAGGGTGATTTTTGGTCATACCTTGAGGATTTTTATGAGTGTCCCTTTGAGCACTTGGATTTATTCTATGAAGAATATTATCAATCGTCGTTGTGCTCAAATTTTGATAAAGGTGAGGACGTTTCTTTCCTGAAGCAGGATATTTGTGATAAGGTTGTCCAACTCCCTCTGATTGCTTTACCTCGTTATGTCATTAAGGATGCCGTTGGGGAACATGTCTCTTGTTTCAAGTTTTCTTTATGGAAAAAAAATTCGTTAGAATTCAAGGAGAGGTTGAATGCCTTAAGAATTTTATTATCTCAATTTTTCAACTTTCCCCTGAGAAGTTGTCAGTTTCCCTATAAGTTGTTATTAATCCATTCTCATACCCCAGGAAGTGATGGAATTCAAGGTAGTCAAACCTCAGACTCTTTGAGCCACCCCTTTGAGTCCTTGACCTCTCATGATTTTTTTCTGAGATGGATTGATCACTTTTCTGGAAGGGTGACTTGGCATGATTTTGTCCCTCCCTCCCACCTCCATGAGCTAGACTTTACAATTTTCTATGAGATGATGCATGCTCTAACTCTTGTTATTTTTGTTCTTGACTTGTCATTGTATTGGTTTATGATGAAGCACAGAGGAAAGTATTATAAGGTATTGCTAGGATTGTTGCATTGGTTATATGATTACACCTAGCATTCAACCAACATGTAAGCAGAGGTAGGTAAGAATTTGCATCCATTGTACATACCATTGCATATCATTATAGTGTATTTATAATTACATTTACATATTTTATTTACTCCATTTGTATATATGTATGCTCATAATCATATGCTATACTAGAAATGCTTTTATCATATCTGGACGAAGGGGTGATATCACCACCCTAGGGATTACTGATATGCTTTGTTGAGATTTAGCAGGAACATGTCATACTAGAGATGTTGAGGTTCTCATGTGCTCTATGGTGAGCACATGTCCCTGAGTTGGAGCCATATGTTATCGCCTAGCCTAGGGATAACTAAGGAAATCACGTATTGAGGCCCACAAGTCCAAGATATGGAGTACCAATAGACAAACGAATTGAGAATGGCCCTGGAGGGTCCCTCTTTTCTTCAGTGCAGTCCATGTATCACCACCTTCGAGATGATTTGCCCAGGGATCCCAGAGAAAGGAGTGAAAAATTTCTCAATAAGAAAATGGGACCCACAAGATAGCATAAAAACTCAAGGTACTAGTTGATGCATAGGAGGTCTCATCACGAGCCAACCTATTATGACCATGGGCATGTAGTGGTATGACACTACCACCTATCTGGTCACCAAAACAGGGTAGTGGCTCTTGGTGGCATAGCCAAGAGAAAAGGGGGTCTCATCACGAATCAACCTTCTCATTTCCGCGAAATGTTTGTGGATAACGCTGTCACCTTTGGTCATCAAGCCAGGACAATGGCCCTCAACTATTTCCTTGAATCACACAAGAAAAAGATAAAAAGAAATAAATCTAAGAGTAAAAGGAAATGAATGGGATAGGAAACAATTGCATTCATGACAAGGTGCAACTCACCCTCCACAAAGGCACCCACAGGTAAGACTCTACATTTACCTGTTATCACATGCACCCCATGCCCAAATATTTACCCCATGCCACCTCATACACTTACATGACTTGGAATAGACTCCACTTAGGAAACACCCCAAACATAAGGGGGATTTTCCCAATAGGACACTCTGATACCCTCTCCAAAACTAACTTGTCAAATTGCATAACGTCTTTGAGAATTTGTTTGGGGTTAAAGGGGGTTTGATGCACATGTACGGGTAATTTAATTATTAGATGTGATTTACATGCTATGATACTTGTGACTTATGAACCCCTTTAGGGCATACTTGTTATTTCTACAGGACCTTGCCCAGTGGACAGGTAAACATGAGGGAATGATTAGCTCAAACCTTCATGAGGGCTCAAATCCCACAGATGGATGCTTGAATCCCATCCAGGGGGTAAGAAGAGATTGAAGGATTGCACAATGAAGGAAGAGGATGTTTCCTTTGGAAGCACCTTGGTAGGCATAAATAATGAGAGGCCACCCTTCCCCACCTGGACATTGGATTTGGAGACCTTGTACGTCACCCTGGTAGTTCCATGACGTCACCCAGAGCCAGGGTTTGACATTGAGAGATGTTGGGTTGTAGTTTTGGCACGTGTGGCATGGAGGAGGGCCTTTGGAGGCCCAATGTTTTGCTAGATGACCTCAACGTCTCATGGAGGAGGTCTAACATCACCCTAGGAAGGATATTGTCACCCTCTTTAGGGTGTTAATGTTGAAAATTGATTTAATTTTGAGTTTTAAGAGAAAATTGACATGTAGGATCTGTTTTATGAAAATACATAATTGTTAGATTAATTAGCCAGGATTTCCCATATAAATGTGGTTGGCTAAGTTCAGTTTTACATCAAAACTTGTCAATGGACAAGAAGATGACTGAAATTTGTGCCCCTCTTGGGTTTTTGGCTGAAATAAGGAGGCACCACTCTTGTTTAAGGCTTATATTTGCAACTTGGATCAATTTTTGGAGTTTTATGGTGATTTTGCATTGTATATTCATGATTATTCTTGGTGCAAGTAAGTAGAATCTGCATTTTGTCATCTATTGAATGGTTTATTGCATGGTTTTATTTGCTCATACAATATTATAAAATTGCATGGTGTATTTAATGCTTGAAGTAAGAAACTTAAGATGCTACTTTCTTACTTTTTTATTTGCCAAGCTTTCACTAAATTGATCTAGTAACTAGTGAAACCCTAGAGCCCTAAAGTGCTATCTCTATAGAGGTTTTAATTTGGTAATTGTTGCATAAGTATTTACTCCATATAAAGGCTAAGGAGAGCAAGGCGCTAGGGCCTAGAAGTGCCTACACCCTAACACTTTGTTTCTTGAGGTCAAAATCTAGGAGGATTTAAGTTGCTACTCCTCCTAGACTTTTTCCCTCTTAGAATTTTGTGTATTATCATTAATTAGTAGTCTTAGAAGAAGTCACAATCTTTGACTAAATTACCCTAGAAAGGCACCAGTCCTTGTCTTATTCCCTTTAATAAGCAACCTTAAAGATTTCAAACTCTCTTTTCAAATTGACAATTTCACTAACTTAGCTTGTTGTTTCTATAACAATCATTTTTCAGCTCTAACAATCATACTAACTAAGGTAACCTACCCAGAAATTTGCACTAACCTAGGCGTCATCACCCTAGGGTCTAGTCTTCCCCTTGCTACCTTTCTAAAGTGAAAATTATGAAGCTGTTACTGATGTCATAGTTGTTGTTACAACCACTCTTGCAACCCCTAACTATTCTACAACATAGGTATTCTAACAGAGGATGAACACCTTTAGTAACCACTCACATAACTAGATCAAAGATCAACACATCGATGTTTTCATGTGGTAAAACCGCTACGGGGAAACATCCACAGCCCCAGCCAATGCGACCACTTGGAGCAGTTTATTAATGCAAAAGAAAAATATTACAAAGATATTTTACAAGAGAGTTTCTCACAATTGGTCATCGAAAAATGACCCTCCATGCTCTTTAAATAGATATCATGGACCAATCGGGTGTTAAGCCATGGATCAATGACCATTAAGATCGAGGAGAGTATGAACCGTCGAATCACTCTATGTCAAGAACATATCGTGACCGTCGGATTTCCTAACTACAAATGCATACTAATGCATACTAAATAAACACACTTAGAAACACAATTTTACCTAACAACACATTAGACCAAGTAGATCTTAACTAACTCCTAAGTGTCTAAATATCCTAACATCCCCCCTTAAGAACAACTTGGGATAGTATTGAAGGATTTATAATGTTGACACAATAGAAGAAGGAAGAAGGAATTAGAGCCTATCCCCCCTTAATGACAACTTCATGAACTCCTAGCATAGATTGAAGATTGGAAAACTTTGCTTCTGTAAGATACTTTGTGAAAATGTCTTCAACTTGATCTTCTATAGGGAAAACGAGACTTCAATAAATTGATCATGAATGACTTTTCTAATGAAGTGCATGTGTAGATCGATGTGCTTGTTGCGTTGATGTTGAATTGGGTCTTTGGCGAGCTTTGTGGCACTGTGATTGTCACACCAAAGGCTGGTCGGATGCTACTGCTCGAATCCAAATTATGAAAGGATCTTTCGAAGACACAATGCTTCCTGAATTGCATTTACCACTACTCGGTACTCTGCTTATGCTGAAAAAAGTGCAATAGCCTGTTGTTTCTTACACACCCAAGTGATAGGTCTTGAACCAAGGTTGAAAACATAACCTGCAGTAGACTTTCGATCATCATGGTCGTCGGCCCAATAAAGGATTCCCCCCTGAACTGTAATGTATCCCGAACTGAACTATACCATAGACATAGCGAAGTATCCTTTTAGCTGCTTTCCAATGACTTTCATGGGGTGTTTGCATATACCAGGAAACAAGACCAACAACAAAGGAAAGATCAGGATGGGTATGAGTCAAGTATAAGAGGCTACCAACTAACTGACAGTATAGGGTGGTATCAACTTCAGGAGAAGTACAGGTGGCAGAAATCTTGACTCCAGACTGGAAGGGAGAAGGGGTTGGTTTACAATCATCCATATGAAAGCGATGAAGAAGGTCACAAGCATACTTAGAATGGGAAAGAAAAATTCCTTCATTGGTTTGCAAAACTTCGAGGCTAAGGAATTAGTGCAAAAAGCCTAAGTCTGTCATTTCAAATTTCTTCTTAAGGCTAGTTTTCACATGGTTTAAAAGTTTTGAGTCACTACCAGTAAGGATAAGGTCATCAACATAAAGGATAAGATGAAATGGATTCCTACTTTCTTGGTATAGACATTAGGATCAGAATGACATCTAGAGAATTCGGTGTTAATAAGAAAGCTGGCCATTTTGGCATACCAAGCTTGGAGATCTTGCTTAAGACCATAAAGATTTCTTAAGGCGACAAACAAGGATAGAATCATTCTGGACATAGCCAGGAGGTTGTTCCATGTAGATTTCTTCTTTCAAATTGCCATGCAAGAAGCCAGATTTAACATCCATCTGATGGACCTCCCATTTATGTGAGGCAACAAGGGTAAGAACAAGGTGGATGGAATTCATTTTAGATACAAGGGAAAAGGTTTCATTATAGTCAATTCCTTCAACTTGGGAAAATCCTTTGGCAACTAAACAAGCCTTGTGTCTTTCAACACTTCCATTTGATGCATACTTATTTTTGTAGACCCATTTACATCTGGCAATTTTTCTTCCTTTTGAAAGAGGTACAAGATCCCAAGTATCATTTTCCATTAAAGAATGATACTCTTCATTCATTGTTGTATCCCAATCTGGATGACCTGAAGCTTCTGCAAATGTCTCTGGATCATGAGCCTCTGAAAATTGAGCCAAAAGAGAAGAGGCTCGCTGGAATTGTGAACATGTTCGATGCTGATACGAAGGATCACCGAAAAGACCACTAGTTTCTTCTCATGTTGAACAGACCCATCTAGGAAGTGGTGGAACTGGTGTTGGTTTAGATTCAAAGGACTCAGCCGGAGGAAGGTGAGCAGGTGGAGGTGGATTTTTATCCTCAATGTCGTCATCTGAAGAAGAAACTAGAATAGGAACACAAGAAGGCACAAACGTCGAAGATGGATAGCAGGCCAAAGAAGGCACAATAGTTGAATTAGGCTCGCAGGCCAAGATATTTTCATCAAATTTAACATCTCCTCTAATAATAATTTCATTACAATGTGGTTGAAGAAGTCTATAACCTTTGACATCTTTAGAATAACCAACAAATATACACTTCTCACTTTTAGGTTGCAATGCTTTCCTTTTCTCATCAGGAACGTGAGCCCATGCTATACTGCCAAATACACAAAAGTGAATTAAATCTGGTTTAATTTTAGTCCAAGATTCTTTTGGTGTTAGATTTTTAAGAGCCTTTGTGGGAGTACGATTGACTATGTAATTTGCACAGTTGATTGTTTTCGCCCAATTCTTTAGAATTAATCCCATAGATTGGATCATACAATTAGCCATTTCTTTTAATGTGCGATTCTTTCTCTCAGCAACACCATTTTTTTGTGGTGTATATGGAACAATGTGTTGCATTTGGATTCCCTGTGTAGTGTAGTAACTTGTAAAATTATTGTTCACATATTTTCCTCTATTATCTATTCTTAATTTTTGAATTTGATGTCCATATTTCTTTTCTACAAGGGCCTTGTAGGCCAAAAACTTCTCTCTTAATTTTCAAGAAGTAAATCCAAGTACGTCTGGAAAAATTGTCAATGAAAGTTAAGAAATACTTGCACCCAGAAAAAGAAGGAGAATAAAATGGAACACAAAAATCACTGTGAACAAGTTGCAAAGGGCCTGAAGCATGCCAAGAGGCATGTTTGCCAAAAATGTCCCGATGATGTTTGTCGAGAACACAACCGACACAAACACTATCTCTGCATGAAACAGGAGGAAGACCTGTCACCATCTTTGATTACATAGTTGTTGCAATGAGCGATAGTTTACATGACCAAACTGCTCATGCCAAAGTTTTCTCAAGTCATCGCTATGAGCAACAAAAACTGATGAAAAATATGATGAACCAAAGTTGTCAAACTTGTACAACCTGGTAATATCATCCACAATTCCAGTTGCAAAAACATGCTTATGATCTTTTAGATCCTTGATTACAATTTGGTGAGGTGAAAACTCTACGATTTTACCTTCACTTGAATGAGTGATTTGATATACTGATAGAAGGTTACAAGAAATACTTGGAACACATAATACATCATTGAAATGACCATTATCTACTTGAAATGTTCCAGATCCTACAACACTAAGAGATCTATCATCACCAACAAATATTTTCTTGGTGTTACATTCATTTAGAGCAGAAAATATGTCTTTATCCTTATCCATATGATAAGATGCTCTAGAATCAATAAGCCACTCATCGGGAGAAGAAGTAGAAGTTGTATTGAAGGAGAAACCAGAAGTGGAAAGTGCATGTCCATGAGAAGAAGAAGAAGTAGAATCAATATTGATGTTGTGATTATTCATCATTGCTTCTAAAGCTTCCATCTTCTTGAAACATTTAGACTCATCATGACCATCTTTATCACAAAAGTTGCAATGTATGTCAGTCTTCTTACTTCTATATTTTTATCCTTTGTCACCATTAGGAGTTGAAGCTGTCTGAGTGGGTTTGGGACCCTTATGTTTCTTGTTGTTGTAGCAGGGATGTTGCTTCTTGGGATACTTGGGTTATTCTTTCTGCTGGGCAACTAAGGCTTTGTTGGAGGTACCTGCATTTTTTATCACTACAAGTTGTACAAGATTATCTTCCTCTCTAATCAAAGCAACACAAATGGACACAAGAGTGGGTTTTTGATAAGATTTCCCTAGAGCCTCTCTGATGGCATAAAAGGTAGATACAAACATAGAATATGCACTACCTAGCTTAGAAAGAATAAGATAGATGCAACGTTCTTCCTCCATTTTTCTCTGACATTCTTCACATAAAATTATGAGTGTTTTAAACTTAGATAGATAGTCTCCAATGCAAGAAATATCACTTGGACTCAAGGTCAGTACTTGATTTTCTAACTGTCGTGCTTGAATAATATTGAGTTTACCAAAAACATATTCAATCTTTTCCCAAGCTTCTTTGGGGTCATCAATTTCTTTAAGGTGGAACATTAAATCAGGAGAGATGGACATTCCAATTAGTCCACATGCTTCGTCACTTGTTGGCACATGGGCAGACCCAAGGTTCAACTCTAACAACGCACCAACAAGCCCTAACTACTGGCCCCTTCGGCAACACCTGCAAAGTAGATGCAGTCTCACCCGAAGTAGCAATAGGGGGGTTGCATGACATAGATGTCTACAACCAGAGGAAATGCAAAGTGGATCCAGAACAATAACACACAACAAACTAGATATTAGTTACCACTCTTAAGCTTACCTCACAAGTTAAATATCAGATCTAACACAATGATGCAATAACAGTATAACAGAAGGCAAAGAACACAACATCAACCACAAAGACAACAATATTTATGTGGTTCATCCTCTCCCTAGGGCTATGTCCACATAACTGTGTTTATTGATATATTAAATGGAAACATGCAGTTCTTTCTATGCACTTAGCTTGCATATCTCTCTCTCTTTCTCTCTCTTTGTCCCCCTTCCTGTGCACCCAGATGCAGGGTTGATCTTCACACCCAGCCGAAGATACACAATACAAGAATGCTCTCACACCATGATACTTCTCTCACGCAACAACAATAATCACACACTTCACCCACAATGACGAAGCCCTCTTCTCTCATCTAGATCTTTATTTATACATTACAATGATTCTCAAACAACCTTAGAAGAAGTCTAAGTGTCAAAACCCTAGATCCCAAAACCCTAGGTGTCTAAAACCCTAGGTCCATTTGACTCATATTTTCAGGGCTTCACCAACCTGTCTTTCCATATTTTCTATGAGGTGCTCCAAAGCACTCGTTGATGTATTTTTCTGCTTGTTGAGTTGTCCACAATCCATATTCCTTGTTGATCTGTCTTCCTTGATCTTCTCATTCAACGACTTGCTTTCCCTTACTTCACTCCTTCTTTTTTACTTCTTTGACCAAATTGACCCATCCTTGGTCTATGTGCCTTCCACACAGTTCATACTTCATCTTTTCTTCCTTTTTCTTCGATTTTTTCCTTAATCCATAACCAAGGGCCAACATGCCCCCAATGCTCACCTGTGACTCATCCCGAGTCACTACAGTATTGAACTTTTTGTATCACTTCGACTGTAGACTGCGCAGAGCAGCCTATGCTTTCTTCTCTATCCCTCCTTGTTATGTGCATACTATCTTTTCTGTGTCTAGTACCCAGTTTCAACTGCACTTGGTACCTAGAACCTTCTTCTTATGCTTTTACTGAGAGTTGTGAGGCAGCTGGTTGTCATAATACAGTTTCAACCATATCCCATTTACTAAACCTTCCTTCCATTCTCCATTCAAAGTCTTCAACTACGTAGCTCCTCATTCTGTAACATAGGCAACCTCATATGGCCCAAGCCAATGTGTCCTTAACTTCCCTGGATGCTTCATGAACTTGCTGTCATATACCAGTACCAAATCTCCTTGCTTGATTACTTACTTCTTGATATGTCTGTCATGGTAGGCCTTTTCGCATTCCTTCTGTACCTGCTGATGAAATCCTGCAATAACCCTATCTTCCTCTAGTTCTACCAACTGTGCAAGCCTATTTTTCACAGCACCTGTGTCATCCATATGTATAAACACTGCAATTCTTAAGCTAGGAACCAAATATTCCATAGGTACCATTACTTCCAAGCCATATACTAGCTTAAAGGGGGTCTGCATTGTCAACTTATTGCAAGTGGTTTGTTAGGCCCATAACACTATTGGCACTCTCAAATCCCAATCATCTCTGTTCAAACTGCAAATCTTCATTAGCATTGTCTCCAAGATATTATTGAAAGCTTCAACTGTCCCATTCGCTTGTGGATGATATGGAGTGCTCTTCTTATGGTGGTTTGCAAACTCCTGAGTTAGGGATTCAATAGTCTTAGTAATAAAATGTGTACCTTGATCACTCATAAGGATCTTTGGGCATCCAAACCTAGTTAAGATATCAAAAAAGATGAATCACGCAGTTGTAGTTGAACTATAGTCCTTAACTGATCTTGCTTCTACCCATCTAGTCAAATACTTTGTCATAGTGATGATGTAACGAGCTCATGTGCGCATCCCTAGTGGGTTGATAGCTCCCACAAAATCAATGGCCCATTTCTCAAATGCCTGTAAATTTAGATGAGGTGCTAAAGGCATCTCATCTCTTCTCGAAGGTTTCCCAACTCTTTGGCATACATCACAGGATCTGTAGTATTCCTTAGCATCTTTGTGTAGAGTGGGCCACCATAGGCCATCTCTAAGAACCTTCTATGTTGTTTCTTTCCCTGCATAATGTCCCCCTGTGATGCCTTCATGTGCTTCTACTAGAATTAGTGGTATTTCTTCCTCCATAACACATCTCCTCAAGATCTCATCAGGTCCCATCTTATATAGTTGTCCAGCTATAAGTGAAAAATCTGTAGCATGAACTACCAGTTGTTTCTTCTGAATAATTGTATACTCGCGGGGTGTCATTCCTATAGACAGGAACTGGACTATCTTGATGAAGTGATCATCAACCTTTCTGATGGCCAACAACTATGCATCTCGTAGTGTATCCTCCAAACTGGTAGGTTCCTCTCCATGTTCTAACCTGGGCAAGTGGTCAGGTCCCTTATTCACTCTTCCCGGCTTGACCACAATCTCAAAATCATATTCTTGGAATAATAGTAGCCATCTGCATATTATTCCCTCCAACACTGGCTTATTGACTAGGTATTTGAGCAGAGTGATCAGTGAACATCTTAAAATGTCCTCCCAATAAGTAGTGTAAAAAATTTTGCAATGCGTACACCATGGATAAACCTTCTCTTTCAGTGGTAGTGTAATTTATCCCAGCTGTAGAGAGATTCCTTCTAGAAAAGGCTAATGGGTGGTCAATATATCATGCTCCTGGTTGTGCTAGCACTGCTCCTAATACAATAGATGAAGCATTGACATGGACGTGGAATTCCTTACTCCAATCTAGGAAAACCAAGATAGGCATAGTGACCATCTTCTGCTTTAGTGTGTCGAAGATATGCTGACATTCCTATGACCATTGAAACTGACAATATTTCTTTAAAACATTTTCCATGTGTGTTGTTATCTGTGCATAGCCCTTGATAAACTTTATGTAGTATCCAATATGTCCCAGTGTAATGCACAACTGTATAACCGAAGTAGGAGGAGGTATATCAACAATGATGGCGATCTTGGAAGGATCTACCAAAAACCCCTGCTTACACACAATATGGCCTAGCATCACTCCAAAGGGTGAAAATAAGATGCACTTCTTCAGGTTTAGGACAATTTGACATTTCTCACACTTGTCCAACATTAGTCTCAAGCATTCAATATGATCTTTCAATAAGCTAAAAACAGTCCAATCAGCAAAATATGCTTCCAAACATTTATGTAAAAATTCCTTGAATGCTTTGACCACCACCCTAGAAAAGATGGTTGGTGCATTCTTCAATCTGAAAGGTATCACTGTGTACTAGAAAGAACCCCATTTTTTTGCAAATGTGGTCTTATGTTGATCTTCCTTGGCAATCGTGATCTGGTGATAACCTGAAAACCCATCTGTGAAGGAGTAAACTTTCTGTCCTCCCACATTATCTAACACTTCATCAGTAAACGATGTAGGGAATGGATCATGTAAACATGCATAATTTAGTTTCCTTCAATATACACAGATTCTGATCTCTCATGTCTTCTTATCCTAGACCATCATAGGTATGATCCATTCTGATTCTTCAATAGGTTCTATGATTCTTGCTTCCAACATTCTGTCTAATTCAATCTTGACTTTCTTCTTATATTTGGGATTCAGTCTATAGGGTCTCTGCTTGAATTTCCTTGCATTTGGTTTCAAGGGGATATTCATTTCTCCCATGGGCCCCTTAATGCCCTTCATGTCGGTGAACTTGGTTGGAAACAAGTCCTGATATCCATGGAGTAATTCTGTGATCTTATAAATAGTGGCATCATCCCAATAATCTCCAATGTTGGCCAACTTAGGTTCTTTCTCTATTCCAATATTAACTTTCTTGGTTTTAATTAGCTGTCTAATGAAAGGTAGTTCGACTCCTAGCCCTTCTATGTCTCTCTGTCCTTCAGTTTTGTTGTGGGGTTTTCCTACCCTACGGACTAGCAAGCTAGGGCTTTAAACTTGCATGCAGATCATGACCCTTCAGAAATAACTTTTAACCTCCTACCCAAACCTAAAACCCTTTTT
>JZKD02S0619525.1:154088-172442 GCA_000966675.3 Picea glauca
AGAATGAATTACAATGAGGTTCTAGAGGCCTTTTTGATATTACTCATGAATTCAAAAACCCTAGACATCCAAAAACCTAACCCTAGGAGGTGAAACATCAAAAGTCATGTGGGCCCCTATGGGTACGTTGGTACCTCAACTTCTCGGGGTCGTAACTTTTGCATACAACCTCCGTTTTAGGCCTGTGATAGCCCATTGGAAACGTATTTTAGAGAACTACACATTCCACCATCAAACTCTAACTCAGTCTACAATTTGACTATGGAGAGCCAAAAAAACAATGTTTAGGCCTCCAAAATGGCCCTGGAAGTACAACAAGATGCACTGACATGAAAACATACAAAATAATCCAGTTGGATTAGGTGAGAGGCCACCAATATCCACCTGGAAGAAGTTTATGGATTCATACGTACCCATAAGTGTAGAACCCACAATTACAAATAAGTACATAAGAACGTGTTGAACTAAAAACAAACAAGAGGAGTCAGTTGGAATAGGTGGGTGGCCACCAATATCCAACTTGATCAATCCTCCCCCCTTAGGAAGCAATGGTCTCCATTGTGTTGGGTTCCCCCATCAGGTGAGGAAAATTCTATTGGATTTGGTCCTGGGTGAGCCACTTTCCTTGGTGTAGGAGTTGCCTTGCCTTGACATCCCAATAAATATGGATCCTCTGCTAGCAAGTGCCCTTGACCTGTGTGTCCACTATATGATCAGTGGATGCTTGTTCCATGCAGTCAGGGTTGATATCTATGGGTGTTAGTTGTTCTGCGATCTCTGAGGTGTTCAATAATGGTGGAAAATATGGTCAAAGGAGGTCCACATTGAACACTGGGTGTAGGCCAAGGAAGGGTGGAGTGTTGAGCTCAAAAGAATTACTACCCACAACCTTGGTGATAGTGTAAATCCCATAGCAAAGTGGGTGGAGCTTCTGATAGGGCCCTGTGAGACACTCCTCCTACAAATGTAACTAGACTTTGTTGCCAACTTGAAACTGGTGTGGTACCCTATGTTGATCATGGCAAGGCTTGTACTTAGCATTAGATTTCTGCAAAAGCTTCTGGACCTATTGGCGGATGTGATGAATCCGCTCAATGAATCTAGTGGCTTTGTCGATCGCAGATAGATCATGGGAAGAGTCTTTCTGTGTGGTGGAAAGAGGAAGTGCAACATCAATGGGTCCCAAGGGTTGGAATCCCATCCCCATCTGAAATGGGCTATGGTCGGTGGAGCTATGGAGAGCCCTTTTGTAATTGTGTTGAACATAGGGGAGACTCTCATCCCATGTACGTGGATTCTTAGAGTTGTACATGCGAAGGATGTGCACAGTCATCTGATTGATGACCTCTGTTTGGGGGTGGAAAGCAGTGGATTTTGTGAGCTTGGTGTCCAACAGTGACCAGAGACTGGACCAAAATGTGTTGGGGAACCTGATGTCCCAGTCAGAGATGATGGTCTGTGGTATCCCAAAGTGGAACCACACTTGCTCGAAGAAGAGATTTGCGGTATCTTCTATTGTGATATTATTCTTGTAGGTTGTGAGGATGGCCATCTTTGAAAACTGATCAATGACCACAAATACACAGTCATTTCCTTGCTTGGTAGATGAAAGGTCATACATGTAATTCATTGAGATGGATTCCCAAGGCTTCTTGGGAGTAGGAAGAGGGGTGTATAAGCCTTGCTTCTTGATGGATGGATTGGAAATGACACAAGAAGTGAAAGATATGATATACTTACCGACGTCCTGTCAAAGATTTGGCAAATAAAGATGTTTTTGAAGAACAACCACAATTTTCTCCATGCCAAAATGTCATGTCATCCGAAGGTAGTGGGCTTCCCAAATTATCTTTGCACGCTCACTTGTAGGAACACAGAGATGGCCCAGGTGGCATAATAGTCCATCCTGAATGTGAAAATTCGTGACAGTTGTGCATGTACCCAAGTGTTGATAGATGGTGGCGAAGTCTGGATCTTGCTGATAAAGTTGGTGCCACTCAGATGCTTCATGTCCACATGAATGGAGCATAGTGGTGAGTGCAGCCACAAGAGGTCGACTGAGGCAGTCAATGACACGATTTGAGATACATGTCTTATACTTAATGTTGAGATGGAACTGCTGCAGGTAGGTGGACCACTTCTGATGGCGATCATTCTGCAATTTCCCCTGTGGCTATATGAATTACAGAGGCTTGTGATCAATGTGTATGATCTTATCCTTTCCCAGAATGTAATGTTTCCATTGACGACATGCTTATACAATGGAATATACTTCCTTGTCATAGGTGGGGTATTTTCGTACAATATTTGAGAGTGTCTCACTATGGTATTCCACCAGATGACTGTGTTGAGTGAGAATTTCACCCACAACATAGTCAAATGCATTAGTCTCAATCTCGAATGGTTGTTGTAGATTGGGAAAGGAGAGTACTGGAGTTAAGCACAAGCGATGCTTCAGATCATCGAATGCTCGTTCCTTCCCTCACACGAACTTGGCCCTGCCATCTCCCTTAGTCACATGGCTGAGGGCCCGTGCAATATGGGAGAATCCTAACACGAACCATCGATAGAAGTTGGCTAGTCCCAAGAAGCTCTGAAGCTTGGTCAATGTGGTCGGGGTTGGCCAGTCATGGATGACTTGGATCTTAGTTGGATCAACATGTAACCCATTCTCATAAAAAATGTATACCAAGTATTGGACCCTGTTCATTTCAAAAGAGAATTTTTCCAAGTTGGCATATAGCTTGTGATGTTGTAGAATGCTCAAAACGTGTTGAATATGCCGCATGTGCTCCTCCCACATTTTGATGAAGATGAGGATGTCATCCAAATATACCACCAAAAAGGATTTGGTGAAGGGTCTCAATACATCATCCATCAACCTCATGAAAGTGGTTGGTGCATTTGTTAATCCAAAGGGCATGACTAGCAATTCGAAGAGACCTTCTTTAGATTTGAAGGTTGTCTTCCATACATTAGTTGGTTCGATGGGAACCTGGTGGTAGCCAGACTTTAGGTAAATATTGATAAAGAAATTCCCCCCCTTGAGTTGGTCAAGAAGTTCATCAATCCTGGGAATGGGGTACTGGTTCCTGAATGTGATTTTGTTTAAGGCTTTGTAATCAATGCAGAGTCTCCAAGTCCCATCCTTCTTCTGCACCATTACAATCAGGCTTCCGCAAGGGGAGGAGTTGGGTTTGATGTGCCCCTTTTGAAGAAGCTCTTGGATCTAATGTCTGATTTCATCATTTTCCATCAGCGAGCAACGATATACTGGTCCATTAGGTAGAGGTGCACCGGGGGTCAGATCAATTGAATGCTTGACTTGGCAGTGTGTCGGTACCCTTGTAGGTGAGGAGAAGATGTCTTTATATTCTTCCAAGATCCTGTCCACTTGCTTCTGCTGCAAAGAGAGGATTTGTGTAGAGGCCACAGATGTGGCAACGACCTTCTTCTTACTATGAGCACAGATCACAAAAAAGACGAACTTCCTGGTCTATGAAATGAACTTACTGCATTGGTTAGCAGAGATTAAATAAATAGCAGTAGGTGGCACTACCTCTGGTATCCTGTATCATTGTCTACCCAAAGTAATAATAACACTGTGGGGTCTAGACTCATACAAAGCATGACACTTCCACAAATATGGTTGTCCTAAAAGAACATCACAAACTTCAAGGGGATAAATATCACACAGTACCTCATCTTTGAAAGGCTTGATTTCGTAGGGCAAACGACACCATTGGATGACACATAGATCTCTTCCTTGGCAAAGCCAATCGATGGTGTAGGGATATGGGTGTAATGTCATTGGCAGGTCCAGCTACTTGATGACCTCTACTGAAATCAGGTTCTTCTGACTACCGCTATCGACAATGACATGAACCAAATCCCCCTTTACCCACATCTGCGAGTGAAAGAGGCATTCCCCTTCCTTTGGTTCTTCTAGTTCAGTTGATCGGACTTTGGTGCTAGTGAAAGTGGCACTAGGTTCATCATCGATATCCACTTCCCTCCTTCAAGATTTGATTCGGAATCAAAATCAGCCTCTGACTCGGAAGCCTTCAGTTCGATCATGAGTGATTTCTTGGAGCAACATTCTTTGGTGTTGTGCCAATGGATTTTATCGTACTCACACCATTTTCCTGTGTCCTTCGTCTTCTCATTTCCCTTCTTGTATGGTGGCTTGGACTAGTTGTACTGAGGGAAGCCATCTAAAATTGGTCCCTTGTTGTGTGGGTTGGGGCTGCCTTTGCCCTGCTTCGATTGTAAGGGGTTTGGAGATCCAAACTTTTGCCTTTTCTGCTTAAATTTCTCCTTAATCTTGACAACGTATCTATAAGTCATGCCCAATGAGGCAATGTCCAAAAACTCCATTTCTGTTTGAATGTATCTATGTAAACAATTGTGGTATTTGAGCACCAAATGACGCTCAGAGTATTTGATACCCAATTCGGTGCACAGGGTATGGAAAATATTGGTGAAATCTAGTATTGTCTGGTCCCTTTCTTGACGTAGCGTGGTCCATCTGGTGTACTGATCCTCATAGCTTCCAACAAGGTAGTATTGTTCTTTAATGGCGTCCTGGAAGGAATCCCATGTAGGGGCCACTACAAACATTGCAGATTCCTCTATGACCCTTTACTCAGAGTAAGTATCCCACCAGTCTTTAACATGGGGAACGACCTTGAGGAGTGAAAAAGTGATATTTTCCCTATCAGAAAAATTGTGGATTGAAAAATACCCTTCGAGAAGATTCAACCATTTATCTACAACATCCACATCTATCAGTCATTTAAATTATGGAATATCAAATTTTATCTATTCCTTGAAGGGGGTTGCATGGCCGCTTGATGAAGATGCTTCTCCTGTGGGTAGTCGTCGAAGGATCTGCGTGAAGTTTTCCATCATTTCATTCCTTTGTCATGTGAGGGATTCCTCGAGAAACATTTTAATAGGATCTTCTGCTCCATCATCTTTCTTTTTGTCCCCCATGGGTTGTTGTTGGGCTCGGCGCAACCGATATTGCAATGGATCAATTGGTTCAAGTCCCAACTTCTTATACCCATATCTTGTTGGGGACATGCACGAAGAAAAATAAATGAAGAGTAGACCGCTCTGATACCACTGATCTAGATTTAGGATCAGAATGAATTGATTAATAGATTGAATACAATAAATATGGAGATATGAAGAATAACACAAAATCTAGTGAACAATATCTTCTATTGAATAATCAAACAGGCTGAAACTGTAAAACTGTAGAATTGAAACACTTGTTTGAATGGTGGTATCTATCTTTGAGAAGAGATGTGGCTTCAACATGCATTTGTCTGAGCATAATGAATTACAATGAGGCTCTAGAGGTGTTTTTGATATTACTCATGAATGCCAAAACCCTAGATGATGTAGGAGCATCGCTCCACCTCAACACGGGCCAGTTGTCTAGCATGTTGGTGTGCATTCAAGGAGGGGAGAGGCGCTCGCCCTCTCACTTTGCCCTCAAAATTTAAATGTAATTAAAACAATTAAGTGTTGTCAGGATGGAAGAGCCAAGCTATTCCTTCACACATGCTATGGATAGAGTCACCTTAAGTGGCTGATGATAGGAAGGATCTAGATCCGATTCTGACTAGATTTTCACTCATTGTAATCTGCCTCAATAGATAGGTATTTCGAATGGTGATTAGACACAACTAGTGTAGCTTGGAGGGAAAGGCTCGAAGAGCCCCTCTTGTATAAATCTTTGTATTGTTGTGAGAGGTTGTGGAAGGTTGTTGAGTTGTTGTGAGAGGTTGTTGAGAGGCTACTAAAGGTTGATGAAAAACCATTGTAAGACAAGGAGAGAAGAGTCGAGACTCTGATGTAGTCTGAGTCTGCATATATTGTAAACAAACATTCATATTAATACAAAGAGAGCATTTTTTCTTGCCTATGAGTTTTCTGTGTGTTTATGTGTCTGATGAATGTCATCTATGTGTTATGTATGCATATGATGTAGATGTATGATAGATTTCATTTGTAGGGATAAAGATAGAATTCTCTATCTGTGAGTTTGTGGAATTGTTCTGGGTTCTTTCATGCTAAATGCAAGGAGTGCATGACAGAGTATAAAAATCTCTGTGAGCTAGTGCAAGGAGTGCGCATCTAAAATTTAGGTCTAATTCATAAGAGAACGTGCTAGGAGGGAACACCCGAATAGTTCACATGCTTAGAGGGGAGCCTCAAGGTTATTGAATACCTTGGAGGAGAAACTATGCAGAGAAGGTACAGAAAGAAGAATTGTTGAAGATTATGTGGAGCTCTTTCAGGAGGGCATTGAGCAGGTGCAAGTGTGCACAAAGGGAATTTTGTTTAAATTTATGAGGAGAGGAGTGTCAAAGAAGGACACTCATGGGGTTGTTGAACACTCTGGAGGAAGACTTGTGCAAGGAGTGCACCAGGCCAATACTTAGATAAGTGTTGCGAGACATTGTCTGAAGGCTCAACCAAGCGCAAGGAGTGTGCCAAAGGTAAAGAAATTTCACCTTACAAGCTCGGGAAGAAAAGCACTGTCGAGACCCAATAGTCGGGTCCGCAGGAGGAATATCAAAGGTCACAACTTTGATACTTAGATGATTTTCCCAATTTCGGGAGGAAGCCAAAGCTCAAGAGGAGGAGAAACAGTGGTCAACAGATCAGCTGCATGAGGATAAATATGGACCATTAGATCAGAGTCCAGACATTGAGAATGGGGTGGTGAAGTCTCGAAGTGAAGCAGGATCATCCATCATCAGGAGAGACAGGTGGCGAAAGATCAGAAGGTCTGGGAAATAAAGATCCGAGATATTTGCATAGAGTAAAGGGAAATCTTCACAAAGTCACGAAGAGCGGAAGGAACTGAGATCGTTGGATCTGGAAGGGACATATGGTAGAGATCCAAGGACTTCAGAGGAAGAGCCCTTCGGAGGAGAGAAGAGTTGGTAAATCCAAAATTATAGAAGCCTAAAGCATTGGGGGTTGTTGATCTAAGGAAGTAATGGGGAGCATTGATCCTTGTGCCCATTTGTGTTCGTTGATTCAGAGTTCGGGGAAAGGGAGTTTAATTTAGAGAAAAAGGCCGAACCCTAAAGTCCGAAGCACCTTTCAGGGTTTAGCGCCAGGACACAGCTCAAGGTCACATGGGGGAAGGGACCTAGCATAGAGAGCTAGCACCTGTGATTAAATTTCTTCAAAGGGGCCAAGAAAGAACCTGCACTTTGGAGAAAGAGGGACCCACGAAAATTGGATTGGGTTCCAGCAGGGACCCGAAGATTCGATTCAAATCAAGTGATTGAACGATCCTAGACTGGGAGGTCGTGCAGAACCCCATGGAGAGAAAGGGGGAGCTCTGCACTAGAGTGGTATCAGAGCCTGAATTTTTTTTCAGGTAGCAGAGAGTAGAGAACCACAAAAATGATTTTTGTAGCCAGATGAGACAATCTCGCTACATCAAGCAGAGTCAGAGCTTGAATTATCCTATAGACAACAGGTGAAGGGAGACAGAGTGTGATGCTCTATGGAGACTGTTGCAAGGTGTGCAGAATATGGTAAACAACCAGGTGGGCTGAAGGTGAAGCAAGAAATATGGCTACTGAAGGCCATAAGTGTGGTCGAAGAGAAGATTGCACGCAGAAGAGAAAAGAAGAAATTGACAAGGAGCTCAATGAAATTCGAGTAGAAATGGAGAAGCTATCATTGAAGATGCAACATGAGGCAAAGGTATGTTGGAGGTACAAATGGCCTCTAAAAAGGAAATTCAGGTGGCATGTTCATAATTTATTGGCCAGAAGGTAGCAACAGGTGTTAAAAATGTGGTTGAGGAATTTTGAAAACCTCAGTGATGAGGGAAAGATATCTGACAGAGATCTCATAGATTGTCAAGTGGGCAATGAGAAGAGATCAGTTGATCTCATAAAATTCTAGGAGGGAAGGGGAGAAACCCCAATTTTCCAGGTGGGAAAGGGAGAAGAGATGATCTCAACTGAGGGTTCATGTCAGCAAGGGGTGTTGACAGATGGAAAATAGGTGGAAGAAAGGCCTCATCCATATGAAGATTCATGTGGGGTTACAAACCATGTGAATGAAGATGATGAGAAGTTAAATACTTCCATCACAAAGGAAAAGGATCAGAGGAGTATTATGATCATTGGGGGAATTCAAATATTCTTTCCAATTAGACCAGCAGAGGCCAGTGAACAAGTTGTAGGTGTAGTTGAAGCAGAAGGACAACCAACTGTGACTGTCAAGGAGGAGAAGGAGAAGATATTGAATTCTTCCCCAATAGAAGATCAGCACACAATTGAGTTGCTCATTCAGTGGGAGACTAAGTTGAATATGATGGAGGATTAGTTGGACAATCTAGAACCAGAAGATGGATATTAGGAGATAGTCAAGCCAGAGGAAACATGTCAGCATGAGGAGCAGTTGGAGGAAGCTAGAGTGGAAACAGTACAAGTGGAACTGATAGAAGATAATCTGTCAGAGGATATAGCTGAGCAACAACTCAATGATGGGCCTACGGAATTGGAATCTGCAGCGAAGTGGACAATTGGTGCCATAGGAGATGAATATAGCATGGGAGATCAAGACAATATACCCTCTGGTGTGTATGAGGAAGAGGAGTTGCATCCGAGCAGACTGCATTAGGGAATCCAACCAGCAAAGAAGCTGGAAGAAGCCATAGAAGAGATAAGGGAGTTGATGATGAAGTCAAAAAAAGAAGTTGTCAGCAGGGAGAAGCTGAACAGAGGAAGACCTGAACGAGTAGTGGGGATGAAACAAAGCAGAGGAGAAGGAGGACAACTCCAGGGGAAAGTTTTGGATCCAGGAGGATTTCAAAAGAACTGGGAAGCTCATGATATTTTCACAGCAGTGGAGTATGATTCAGGAGCATATCTCCACTTCATCATGCACCAACTGTCTAGCACGTTGGTGCACATTCAAGGAGGGGATAGGCACCCTCCCTCTCACTTTGCCCTTGAAATTTAAATGTAATTAAAGTAATTAAGTGTCGTCAGGCTGGAAGAGCCAATCGTGCCTTCACACAAGATGTGGATAGAGTCGCCTTAAGTGGCTGACAATAGGAAGGATCTAGATCTGATTCAGACTAGATTTCCACTCATTTTAATCTTCCTCAATAGATAGGCATTTTGAATGGTGATTAGACACCACTAGTGTAGCTTGGAGGGAAAGGCTCGAAGAGCCCCTCTTGTATAAATCTTTGTATTGTTGTGAGAGGTTGTGGATGGTTGTTGAGTTGTTGTGAGAGGTTGTTGAGAGGTTGTTGAGAGGTTGATGAAGGTTGATGAAAAACCATTGTAAGCCAAGGAGAGAAGAGCCAAGACTCTATTGTAGTCTGAGCCTGCATACATTGTAAACAAACATTCATATTAATACAAAGAGAGTATTTTTTCCTGCCTATGAGTTTTCTGTGTGTTTATGTGTCTGATGAATGTTATATGTGTGTTATGTATGCATATATTGTAGATGTACGATAGATTTCATATGTATGGATAACGATAAAATTCTCTATCTGTGAGTTTGTGGAATTGTTCTAGGTTCTTTCAGGCTAAATGCAAGGAGTGCATGACATAGTATCAAAAAATTTGTGAGCCAACGCAAGGAGTGCACATATGAAATTCAAGTCGAATTCAAAAGAGAACGTGCTAGGAGGGCACATCAGAATAGTTCACATACTCATAGGGGAACCTCAAGGTTATTGAATACCTTGGAGGAGAAACTATGAAGAGAAGGCACATAAAGAAGAATTGTTGAAGATTTTGTGGAGATCTGCCAGGAGGGTATCAGAAGGTGCAAGTGTGCACAAAGGGAATTCTATTTAGAGTTATGAGGAGAGGAGTGTCAAAGGAGGATACTCACGGGGTCGTCGAACACTCTAGAGGAAGATCTGTGCATGGAGTGCACCAGGCCAATACTTAGATAAGTGTTGCGAGAAGTCGTTTGAAGGCTCAAACAAGCGTAAGGAGTGCACCAAAGGTAAAGCAATTTCACCTTACAAGATTAGGAAGAAAATCACTGCTGAGACCTAGTAGTCGGGTCCGCAGGAGGAATATCAAAGGTCGTAGCTTTTATACTTAGGTGATTTTCCCAATTTCGGGAGGAAGCCAAAGCTTAGGAGGAGGAGCGATAGCGACCGACAGATCAGCTGCAGGAGGATAAATCTGAACCGTTAGATCAGAGTCCAAACATTGAGAATGAGGTAGTGAAGTCCCGAAGTGAAGCAAGATCGTCCATCGTCAGGAGAGACAGATGGCGAAAGATCAGAAGGTTCGGGAGATAAAACTCTGGGAGATTTGCATAGAGTAAAGGGAAATCTTTGTGAAGTCGCAAAGAGTAGAAGGAATTCATACCATTGGATCTAGAAGGGACACATGGCAGAGATCCACAGACTTCAAAGGAAGAGCCCTTCAGAGGAGAGCGAAGTTGGTAAAGCCAAAACTCCCGAAGCTCGAAAAATTGGGGGTCGTTGATCTAAGGAAGTAACGGGGACCGTTGATCCTCACACCCATTTGTGTTCGTCGGTTCGAAGTTCGAGGAAAAGGAGTTTGTTGTTGAGAAAAAGGACGAAGCCCGAAGTCTGAAGTGCCTTTTAGGTTTTATCCCCAGGACACAGCCCGAGGTCACATGGGGGAAGCGACCTAGCATAGAGAGATATCACCTTTAATTAAAGTTCTTCAGAGGGGCCAAGAAAGAACTCATGGGATTGATAGAACTTGCACTTTGGAGAAAGAGGGACTTGTGAAAATTGGATTAGGTTCCAACAGGGACCCAAAGAGTCGATTCGAATCAAGTGATTGAACGATCCTAGATCAAGATGTCGTGCATAACCTCGAGGAGAGAAAGGGGGAGCTCTGCACCACTAGACATCCAAAAACCTAACCCTAGGAGGTGAAATGTCAAAATTCATGTGGGCTCCTATGGGTAAGTTGATACCTCTACTTCCTGAGGTCGTAATGTTTGCATAAGACCTCCGTTTTAGGAGTGTGATAGCCTTTTGGAAAGGTCTTTCAGAGAACTACACATTTCGTTGTCAAACTCCGACTCCGTCTATAGTTTGATTGTGGCGAGCCAAAAAAACATTGTTTATGCCTCGAAAACTTCCCTAGAAGTAAAACAAGATGTGCTGACATGAAAACATACAAAATAAGCCAGTTGGATTAGGTGAGAGGCGAGCAATATCCATCTGGAAGATGTGTAGGGATTCAAACAACCCCATAAGTGTAGAACCCACAATTACAAAGAAGTACAGAAGAACGTGTTGAACTAAAAACAATCAAGAGAAGCCAGTTGGAATAGGTGGGTGGCCACCAATAGCCAACTGGATCAAACAAAGAATTATCAAGTTTAAGACCTTTTATATCTTTTATTGTCATTATAACTTGCAATTTTCAAGATACATTGCTATTACTATAATCTCATCTTTATTATATATATATAACTTGTTCTAGTAGCACATAATTTTTCCAAGAAGTCATTGATTATAATCATTGATATCATTGTTACTACTAACGTTTGATGTTTCATTGGTAAAGGGCAGGTATAAACCCACTTTCACTTTCCCTTGTCCCTTTACAATTTACCCAAGTGACGTCTTTCGTTGAGTGACCTAGAGAGAGGGGTGGGTTTTCACTGTGTCTTTCTACCTCTCATCAACCAACTAGGTTCAGGGATGTCTCTATTGGAGTGAGGATTTCCTCCTCTTAAATA
Source organism: Picea glauca (assembly GCA_000966675.3). NCBI lineage: Eukaryota > Viridiplantae > Streptophyta > Pinopsida > Pinales > Pinaceae > Picea > Picea glauca. Next base: position 165,837 of record JZKD02S0619525.1, read on the forward strand.
TAAAGAGGTACCCTATTGGGGTGACAGTGATAGAAATACCTCTGTTTTACGTCAATCTAAGCCTATTTTCCTTTAGGATTTGGGCAAGTATATATTGTGAAATAACATGTCCCATTTGCACCATGAGGCTATGAGGATCTTGAGACAGATTGTGACTAGAGTGCTAGAGTTCAGTAATTTAGCATCAAGAGGTGTGCAAGGGGTGTGCTCTTGGGAAGTGCACCAAGACTTCTTTTCCAAGTAGTGACAACAAAGTAGCAGGTATTCTTGATCTGATTCATATTGATGTATGTGGTCCTATGTCTTCTGCCTCTTTAAATTTTTTTTATTATGTCACTTTCATTGATGACTTCTCTCAGAAGTCTTGGATTTTATTCATGAAGACCAAAGGACATGTCTTCCAGCGGTTCCAAGAGTTCAAAGCTCTTGTGGAGAACCAAACTGGGAGGAAGATCAAAGTGTTGAGATCTGATAATGAGGGTGAGTATATCTCTAATGAATTCAATGACTTTTGTGTTAGCGAGGGAATTAAAGAGAAGTGACAGTTCCTTACAACCTACAACAAAATGGGGTTGTTGAGAGGAAGAACATGACTATTGTTGGCGCTGCAAGAGCCATGTTACATGATCAGGGGCTACCACTATTTATTTGGGTTGAGGATTGCAACATTGCAGTTTATTTGCAGAATCAAAGTCCACACAGTCTTGGGGGACAAGACTCCTAAGGAGGATTTCTTTGGGAATAAGTCTGAGGTGGGGCACTTTAGTATTTTTGGGTGCCTTACTTATTCACATGTCCCTTCTGAGAAGAAGACAAATATAGATCCCACGTTAGGGAAGGTCACCTTTGTTGGGTATAGAGAGACCTCAAAGGATCTCTGCATATATGTTCCCTCTTTGAGGAATACAATTGTGTGACAAAATGTGAGATTTGAGGAGGATGGAGCCTTCCGGAGGTCACGAGACATGGATCATGCGGAGTAGTTAGCTCCTCAGACGCCAGTGGGTCCTTCACAGAGTATAGTGACATAGAGTTCAGGACCACTTGTTTTAGGGACTACTAGTCTACAGGTGACAGGGTCATAGGTTACTGGTTCAGAGGGTACTATTTCTCAGTCTACTAGTTCACATAATACCTCAGGATCATCTTTAGGTACACACTCTTCAGGTGGTGGGATTGAGGAGGAGGAGTCCCCTCCACATGGTCCTACTTCAGAGAATAGGAATCCCAAGTGGTTTCAAGACACTTTGAAGGAAGTACGGGATTTAGTGGGGAATCCCAGGCACACTGTGAGGGAGAGTAAACCTTCTGAGAGTTTTTGCACCTATCTTGCGATGGTGAGCAACATCAGAGAGTCTGAGCCTTCCACTTTTTAGGAGGTAGCAGGTCATCGGGTCTGGAAGGACACCATGATGGAAGAGTATAGTTCCATCATGAAGAATGATGTTTGGGAGGTGGTTCTGAGACATGATGGGAAGTCAATGGTGAATTCCAAGTGGCTCTACAAGATCAAGTATGCTACTGATGGCAACATTGAGAAGTTCAAATCTCAGTTTGTGGCTCGGGGGTTCTCACAAGTAGAGGTATTTGACTATGATGAGACCTTCCCTTCGATTTCCAGATATACCTCAATCAGGGTAGTGATCTCCATTATAGCAGAGATGGGTTTGAAGATCCATCAGATGGATGTGAAGACCGCGTTTATAAATGGTCTCATAGAGGAGGAAGTGTACATTGAACAACCTCAAGGATTTGAGGTGCATGGGAGAGATTCTCATGTGTACAGATTGAAGAAGGAATTTTATGGGTTGAAGCAAGCTCCTAGAGCTTGGTATTCCAGGAAAGATACATACTTATAGAAGATGGGTTTCGAAAAGAGTGAGGTGGATCCCAAATTGTATTACATTGTGGTTGGAGAGGATCCTCTTATTCTTGTGTTATATGTGGATGATCTCTTCATTGCAGAGGTTGAGAGACTCATAGTTGGTTGCAAGAAGGGCCTTGCTTCAGAGTTCGAGATGAAAGACATTGATTCGATGCACTACTTCTTGGGATTGGAGGTTTGGCAGGAGGCTAGACACATCTTTCTGGGGTAGGGAAGATATGTTGTTGATATTCTAAGGAGATTCCGAATGGAGGACTGTAGGTCCATGTCCACTCCTATGATAACCAACTAGATGAAGCTTCATTCTTCCGAGTCAGAGTTGGTTGATCCCATGTTGTATCATCATTTGATTGGTTCGTTGATGTATCTGGTCAACACTAGAACATATATTTGTTTTTCTATCAACTCACTTAGTCAGTTCATGGTGGAGCCTCAGAGAGTACACTGGGTGGCAACAAAACATGTGCTCAGGTACCTTATGGGTACAGTGGATTATGGCTTGAACTATGAGAAAGAGGATGGAGTTAGATTGATTGGCTACACTGATTCAGATTGGGCAGGATGTGCCAGTGACCGGAAGAGTACCTCAAGTTGTTTCTTTTGATTGGGCTCAGTAGTGGTGTCTTGGTTCAGTCGGAAGAAAAATTTGGTGGCTTTGAGTTCTGTAGAGGTTGAGTATATGGAAGCTAGTTAGGCTAGTTGTGAGGCCATTTGGCTTCACAAGTTGTTGGTTGGGATATTTGGTGTGCAAATGAGGCCCATAGTGATCTACTGTGACAATCAAAGTTGCATTAAACTCTCTGAGAATCTATTTTTTCATGACAGGTCTAAGCATATTGAGATTAGATATCGCGTCATCTGAGATTATGTTCAGAGAGGAGTAGTTGAGCTACAATATATATCTACAAATGAGCAGGTTGCATATATCCTCACAAAATCTTTGGGGAGAGGGAAGTTTGAGCCTTTCAGAGATAAGCTTGGGGTGGTGAGGAACACTTTCCTCAGTAAGAGAGAGTGTTGAATTAAAATTATTAAAGTACCTAGGACAAGTGTTCCTCATCACCTAGGTGCCTAGGGTGAGAAATTGGCCAATGTGGTCCCTAGTGCATTAATTCCATGTGAGGTGAAATTAAAAGTAACTTTATGAAGTTAAGTGAAGTGGGTGAATGAAGAGACATCTCATCTCCCATCCATCTAATCTAACCTCCATCGTCAGATTAGAAAATGCTTCACCTTCCCTCATGAAGTCGAATTAGGGAAAGGGACCACCTATTCTTGGCATTGTTCATGCGATTTGGAGAGAAAGAGAAAGAGAGAGCAAGAGTAGAGAAAGGAGAAGTTGTCTTGTAGCCTAGGGCACGATTTCCAAGACAAAAATTTGGCACGCATTTTGAGGTGGAAGTTGCAACAAAGAGAGCACTGTATAGTATATATTATGTATTGTACAATAGATGAAAGTACAGTTTGTACAAAAGGGAAGGCACATGCATTTCGAGGTAGGTTGGCACAGAAATTGAGGCGCATTTATAGCTGGAATTTTTGTACAACAAACCCAGATTTTGTGGCACAAATTTCTATACATTTAGTATAGTTTTAAAAGCTGAGACATCCATACCATGGTACAGATTTCTTGCACAAAAATCGAGGAGCTGACTTGGGGACTGTTCAAGAGGATTTTTGGCTCATTTTCTGAGATAAGTTTATGGTGTTTTTGCTGTGAATATTACTGTTACCAAATAGTAGACATCAAAGCCAACACCAACCATAATTGTGAAGAATTTTGTTAGCACTAAGAATCACCCTCAGACTGTAATGAGAATAAGCCCAATACCCATCAGTTTATACAGTAAATGTAAATGAGTTTTAGGTTGTCAAATGGAGAAGACTCAATGATAATAACGTTCTAACTCAAAAATCTGGACTAGCATGCATAAGCAATTGAGGTCTGGAATCAACTTCAGTCAGTAAGTTGGAGTAAGGGTGAATAGAGGGCATACATTGGTGAGGAGAGTGTAGAGTTCTGCTATGGACATCAGATCTTCCAGTAGCCTAAGAAGGAAAAACTTAAACACAAGATCCTCTTGAATTCAAATCTCAAAGAAACTGAAAGAAATTATAACAACACTATAATATAACATTCATCATAATACAATCATAACAATCCATGTGAATCAGTCAATCATGAACTCTCTTAGTATCAGAGGCAAATAACATGGAACAAGAAAGCTCACTTAGATTAACCAAGATGTCTCAAAAACAAATACATAACCAAAGAACCAGTGTTCTTCATAAAAATATTGCAATAGCACGGAGCCTAGCTCAACCATTCGACTTTTAACAAAATATCAAAACCGCCTATATATACTAAAATGATGCAACCACCAGGAATGTAATCGGACCCCTGCATTCAAAGTTCCCAATCGATGCCTACTTTGTCAGCCTGTGCAGGCCTTCTTATGTTAGATGCGAGCTCGACTTAGTTATGTGCTTTGCAGGAAAATCCATCCACCAGAGAGCTTTGGACTGACAATCGGCCCCCACGACCCTTCTCTCCACGTATTCCATTTATGGGGTGAGACGAGGTCTCAACCACCACCCCCATTTCCATTAACTACCTTCATCGGGATCAGGACGAGGCCTGACACCTATGAATGTTCTAGGCAGTGCCCACGACTTCTTCGAGTCAATCCCAATGCCTCGAGGCCCAATAGATCTTCTTCTGTGACCAAATATGGGCCCTTTCGGCCTTTAGCGTAGCTCCTCTCCATCGCTACATATTCAATGTGACCTAGGGCCATAACCCTATGCAAATGCGTGATTGCGGGCGCTACCAAGGGTGGTCTGAAAGCAAACCACTTTTGTCCCCACAATTCACCATGAACCGCCACGTGTCCCTTTCTAAAAACCATGGTTTTGATTGTGGCCCGCCCCTGATATTTTAAAGCGTGCGCACCTTCCAACCCCGCAATTTGGCGTGATCGTTGATCTTGCGATCTATTATTAGGCCCTCAAATCAACGACTCATCTCTCGCGCTTTTTAGATTGACGAATCAGATCTTCCCCTTCAAAACAATGATCGAGATTTGCTTTGCAGATCGACCTTCAAGAATTTCAATTCTCAAACTCCATTTGTCTTCTACTGCTTTTATTTGGAGCAAAGGATTTGGCGACACATGGCTCCTACTGATCAATGGCTCAGATTCTCTTTGAGCACTTCGGGCTTCAACCCTTCGTGACTTTGCAATGTTTCTCATTTTAAAACTCCCGAAGTAAAAATCCCAGAGTGACAGATCTGATGACGTGTGGTTCTTGCTGATCAATGACTTAGATCTATTTTGGGCCTTCAGGACTTTGGGCCTTTGACAATTAAATTTAACATTATTTCAAAATCTTGATTCCCTCGATAATTTTCCACCATTGATCTCTCCCAATGAGATCTATGGCCCAGATTTAATCTTTGCTTGACCATTGATTTTAGGCCTAGAATGAGTCACTCTGAGTGTTGTGCTTTGCGCTCATGGTTGCGGCCTACGGCCCTTGACAACTTTATGGCATAACATTTGGCTCCACAGGGGATGGCATGCTCCCTACGAGCTGCCAAGAACAAGTAGTTCTAGTGCCTTAGCTATTGGGTTATGGAGTCTGGCTCAAAACATTTCGCTGAAGCCCGACATGTACACTATTCTACTTATAAAAGGAAAACAAACACACATCTTCTAGAAGGAGCTTATTTATGTACAAAACCTAAGCTAATTGACTTTTACAATGGGCTAGGTGAAGGCAAACTTCCACGAGAGCCATTCAAATTGTTTGATAATCGAATCCTTCGCTTCACTGCAAGTGATCCATAAAAAACAAGGAGAGTGTGGCAGTTGACTAATTTCATTCTTATGATCGCCCATATTACTTTCAAATGCTTCTAACAATATCAAGCCTGCATGCTCCAAAGCATTTGAGAAGTATAACTCTATGTACTCATTGACAGGGTCATGAAACTGAAGGCAATGCATGATTAACTTATGGAAGGTTACCTTCATTGTGTCATAGTCGTTGACAATTTGTTTGATGTGTTCTACAGGCACACCTGATTGAATGACACCCACAGGCATCTGTGGGTCAAAAAGCTTCTTGCTGTGAACTATAGGTACAAGTGGAAGAAGGTTGGACGTAAGAACCTGCTGATCCATTGATGACTATTGATTTACTTCTGGTTGTGTATAAACGACCTCTTCATGTGCCTCAACTAAGGGCTGCTCCTGGTCAAATTTTATGTCTTCCATGACAAGGCCAACCTCTGGATCATCCTTACTGTCTTCATAGTGATCAAACACAAGATAAGTTTGTTGTTCATCATCACTAGGTTATTCATCAAAAGGGGTTGTCTTTCATATCTATGATCAACCTTTAAATCAATCATTTTATCAGGAAAATAACTGTTAAAAATATTTATTTCAGGAACAATAGTAATTGTTGCTCCTAGCTGTTCATACACATGATTTCTATCAATACAGGGTTGTTCATTGATACATGCTTTGAAGACAAAATCATCCACAACTTTTCCTTCAATTGGACAACAAGAAAAAACTCCCTTACGCTCATAGTTGAGATGATACCGACTTTGAATCCTCCCACAAGCTCAGAGGTTCTCCTCCACTTCCCCTGTTAGAAAAATAGGACCGCAGAGCAATAAAATAAAACAAATGCGAAAACAAAACACAGAA
>JZKD02S0619525.1:172452-200375 GCA_000966675.3 Picea glauca
TTCTAGGGCAAAAAACCCTAACATAATCTCTACCGTTAGATCTGCGACCTTATAATGAACGGTCCAGATTTACAATGAAATTACAATATATTTTTACAAGGCAATTTTTGCTTCGAGGGCTTTTCCCCCGAACCCCCGATGGGAGTCCACTTGCCCCCAGACCCCCCAGCCGGGGGGATAGCCCCCCCGGACCCTGCAGAGGGGGTACCCCCCCTCTGCACTCCCTTGCATGGAAGAGTGTACATACTTATGGGGTGTAAATACTTCATGGGGTATAAACACGGCTGAAAGCAAGGACCTCTGAATCAGGAAGATAATCAGGCTCCACAACCAACATCCCCAGCATCCATGAATAATTGAGATACAGATGTTGATTTCTTTTCTCTTAGATGAAGGACAAGATCTGAATGTTGAGCCATGACATAGTACACCATGGCAACAGTCTCTGTGGGTCTGATCTCTACAGGCATATTATGATACATACGGTAAAACCTCCTATCGAAGATGGTCAAGGCTTCCTCCTCCCCTCTCCTCAAGGCATTAAAATCATCCCAGTATTGATCAAGGGACTTGTTCTCACCCCACCACTTCAAAAATTCATTGCATAATTCAACCCAGGAACCAATGGAGTCACCTCCCAAACATTTAAACCACACAACAACATCTCCAAACAACGAATTTGAGAACAATCTCATGGCAACATCATCATCAGGAATCTCAAATTGACCAACAAATTTCTCAAAGGCCTCCACATGCCTCTCAGCTGTAACATGATCTTCCCCAAAAAAATGAGGAAGACATTTAAAGAAATCAGGAGGATAAGGATGAAGATGATATGGAAGCTTTAAAGGTTTAAATAACCTGTCTCTGATTCTAGTTTGAAAACACGTGGGCTGAATATGAGGCTTATCACACTGATGGCAAGGCACAACAGTAACAACAGGATGAGATAAGATTTGAGGAGGTTGTGGATCAATTTCAACCTCCTCAGGGATGCAAGGGTGATTGAATCTAGGAGGGATCTCAATATGAAGTTTATCCTTATGAATAGGATGAGCTGAGGATATAAGATCAACATCTACAACACAGGCAAAAAGTATGGCGTCTTCCTCCAAGGATGGATATATAAAGGAAGGATGGTGATCAACCGAATAAACAAAGCAAAATATGATCATTTTTATGTGTGAAGGGAAAAACAAAAATAAGTTGATAAAGAATAACAAAAGTTCATGCAGAAAGCTCATAAGTTGATACCTAGTCATTCCCTTCATCTTTTTGTCAATATGATCTTCCCCAGTGGAGTCTCTGATTGTGGAGTCGTCAGGTAGATGATTACAGTCAATTTATGTATCCCACTCTTGTATACCATCAAGAGTTGGATCTATGTCGTTCTTCCCAAGGAACTCTTCAATCTGCTCAAATCCGTCCCCGACAACGACGCCATTTATGTTAGCACTAGGAATCACCCTCAGACTATAATGAGAATAAGCCCAGTACCCATCAATTTATACAGTAAATGTAAATGAGTTTTAGGTGGTCAAATGGAGAAGACTCAATGACAATAACATTCTAACTCAAAAATATGGACTAGCATGCATAATCAATTGAGGTCTGGAATCAACTTCAGTCAGTAAGTTGGAGTAAGGGTGAATAGAGGGAAGACTTTGGTGAGGAGAGTGTAGAGGTCTGTTGTGGACATCAAATCTTCCAACAACCTAAGGAGGAAAAACTTAAACACAAGATCCTCTTGAATTCAAATCTCAAAGAAACTGAAAGAAATTATAACAACACTATAATATAACATTCATCATAATACAGTCATAACAATCCATGTGAATCAGTCAGTCATGAACTCTCTCAGTATTAGAGGCAAATAAGATGGAACAAGAAAGTTGACTTAGATTAACCAAGATGTCTCAAAAACAAACACATAATCAGAGAACCAATGTTCTTCATAAAAATATTACAATAGCAGGGAGCCTAGCTCAACCATTCGACTTTTAACAAAATATCAAAACTGCCTATATATACTAAAATGCTGCAACCACCAGGAATGTGATCAGACCCCTACATTCAAAGTTCCCAGTTGGCGCCTAATTTGTCAGCCTATGCAGGCCTTCTTATGTCAAACGCAAGCCCGACTTAGTTATGTGCTTTGTAGGAAAATCCGTCCACCAGGGAGCTTTGGACTGCGAATCGGCCCCCACGACTCTTCTCTCCACGTATTCCATTTATTGGGTGAGACGAGGTCTCAACCACCGCCCCCATTTCCATTAACTACCTTCATCGAGATCAAGACGAGGCCTGACACCCATGAATGTTCCAGGCGGTGCCCACGACTTCTTCGAGTCAATCCCGACTCGCTGAGGTCAAGCAGATCTTCTTCTATGACCAAATACGGGCGCTTTCGGCCTTTGGCGTAGCTCCTCTCCATCGCTCCATTTTCAATGTGACCTAGGGCCATGACCCTACGCAATTGCGCAATTGCAGGCGCTACCAAGGGTGGTCTGAAAGAAAACCGCTTTTGTCCCCACAATTCACCATGAACCACCACACGTCCCTTTCTAAAAACCACGGTTCCGATTGCGGCTTGCCCCTGAGATTTTTAATCGTGCACACCTTCCGACCCTGCAATATGGCATGACCGTTGATCTTGCGATCTACGATTAGGCCCTCAGATCAACGGCTCAGCTCTGGCGCTTTTTAGATTGACGAATCGGATCTTCCCCTTCAAAACAACAGCCAAAATTTGCTTCGCGGATCGGCCTTCGGGAATTTCAATTCTCAAACTCCATTTGTCTTATGCTGCTTTTATCCAGAGCGAAGGATCTAGCGACGTGTGGCTCCTACTGATCGATGGCTCAGAGTCTCTTCAGGCGCTTTGGGCTTTGGCCCTTCGGGACTTTGCAATGTTTCTCATTTTAAAACTTTCGAAGTAAAACTCCCGAAGTGACATATCTGATGACGCGTGGCTCTTGTTGATCAATGACTCAGATCTATTTTGGGCCTTCGGGACTTTGGGCCTTTGACAATTAACTTTAACATTATTTTGAAATCCCGATTCCCTCGATAATTTTCCACCGTTGATCTCTCCCAATAAGATATACGGCCAATATTTAATCTTTGCTAGACCATGGATTTCAAGCCTGGAATGAGTCGCTCTGAGTGTTGTGCTTTGCGCTCATGGTTGCGGCTTGCGGCCCTTGACAACTTTATGTGATAACAAATTCCACAACACAACAACAATGAGATTGCAATTTTGGTGTGCTGCTTGAAAACAAGCCGTCCCCAGCCTGCTCTATATTGGATAAATGCAACGAAGACTTTGTAGTAAGATTAACAAAGTCTCTTACAATGTTGCAAGTTTTGCTCCAATTTTTTTCTTGTTAAATTTGGTCAATTTTGAATCTCGACCTATGAATCTATCCATGCCAAACACAACGTGGAGGGTTGTAAGTTGAGTACAAGCACTCAAAATATTACAAATAAGGTCCCATTATTGTATATTTAAAGTTCCATAGAAAATGAAATTCATGCTATGTATCTATGTATGAGAAAGAAATGCTGGACAACCAAGGTTCTATGCAGCAGCAAGGCTGCCAATTGTCCAATAAGACATCCGGGTATAACAGGACACAAAGCATGCCATATGTAATGAGCCTTATGGTCGTGATTTTAAGATAAATTTTATCTTTTATTTCAATTAAAAAAAGTTTAGCTATGTATATTGCTATTTTTTTTTTAATAAAAATTACCAGTGATCCATCTTTAAAATGATAGGAAATAGCCGTTATCCCTTAGAAATTTCTTGACAGACAATCTTGGATATACAACTTGGTGGCATTGTGGTAATCACCATAGAAAACTCAAGGTTAGAAATATGTACAGTTCAGGCTGTAGCTACACAATTTAGTTGTGTTGCTAATTTTATTAACATTACCAGTAATCCTTGCAAGAACATAATCCACCCTTAAAATGATGGAATCTGTTTGCATCCCTTACAATGATTTCTCGAGTAACAATCTTGGATATGAATTTGGTAGCATTGTGGCAGTCACCACATACACGAAGGTTTTTTGTGATCTGGATAGAAGTTCTTGGGCTTGTGTTGAAAAGACCAAATGCAATGGCCAGCTTCTCACTATGAATGCAGAGCATGTGTTCCTTCACCTCCTCCTCCACATGGTGCAGCACAAAGTCTGTCTCTGGCACATAGCCTGCTGCCTGCATCTGCTCAGCCAAGGACTCTAATGTTGCATAGATGTTCTCAGATTGAGGGTGTAATCTGTCTCCCACAAAAAATCTATGAACCCTGTTATTCACTTCAACCATGCTGTATCCTGGCGTCTTTTTTAACCCCCCCTCTCTCATCATTGATCTCACCTTTGCAACATCATTCCATCTAGCCGCGGCAGCGTAGATATTAGATAGAAGTACATAGCATCCAACATTTTTGGGCTCTAATTCAAAAAGATGCTTTGCTACATGTTCTCCCAGCTTGAGATTGCGGTGAATTCTGCAAGCACCAAGTAAGGCACCCCACACAGTGGCATCAGGTTCTACTGACATCCTTTCTATTAAGCTTTTTGCCTCTTCCAGGAGCCCAGCACGACCAAGAAGATCAACCATACACGCATAGTGCTCCACGGTGGGCATGATACCATAATCTTGTCTCATGCAATTGAACCATTGCCAACCCTCATCCACCAGGCCTGCATGACTGCATGCAGATAACACACAAGTGAAGGTGATTTCATTTGGCTTCATGCCTGACTGCTGCATTTGATGAAAAAGTTCAATGGCATTCTCACCCCGTCCATGTATTCCATACCCTAGAATCATGGCACTCCATGTCACGACATTTCTATGAGATGCTCTGTCAAACAATTGGCGTGCATACTCTACACTTCCACATTTGGCATACATGTCTATGAGAGCAGTTTCCACAATAACATTCATCTCAAAGCCACTTCTAACTATGTACGCATGGATCCCCTTGGCTAGTTGCAAGGATGCCAATTGCGCACATGCTGAGAGCACACTCACCACAGTAAATGAGTTAGGTTCCATGTTTGCCAGTTGCATTTCATTGAATAGTACCAAGGCTTCACTAGCATGACCATTCTGAACATGCCCTGCAATCATTGCATTCCATGAAATAATATTTTTCCTAGAAATATTATCAAATATCTGGCGAGCAACCTGTACATCCCCGCACCCTGCATACATAGTTACAAGAGAATTCTCCACAGAAATATCTAACTCAAATCCATTTTGAATTATGTAATAATGGATCCTTTTGCCTTGTTGCAGATCTCCTAACTGGGCACATGCCCTTAGTACACTAACCATTGTGACCGAGTTGGGTTGCACATCTGACAGTCGCATTTGGCGAAAGATCTCCATCGCCTCATCGGCATACCCATTATGAACATACCCACCAATCATTGCATTCCAGGAGACTTCGTTTCTTTTAGACATTTTGTCAAACAATTGGCGTGCAATCTCCACACTTGTACATTTAACATACATGTCAATAAGGGCAGTCACCACGAAAACATCGGATTCAAGTCCACTTCTGATTATGTAAGCATGAATCCACTTACCTTGTTGCAGAGCTGCTATGTCCCTGCACGCAGGGAGCACGCCTGCTACCGTCACAGTGTTTGGTTTCATGCCTACCAGTAGCATCTGATGGAAGAGAGCCAGTGCATCATTGGCATACCCATTCTGAGAATACCCAGCAATCATCGAATTCCATGAAACCACATTCGCTGTGGGCATTTTGTCAAACACATGGCGTGCAACGTCCACACTCCCGTAATTTGCATACATCGCTACAAGCGAATTTAGTACAATCCCATCCGAATCCAAGCCATTCCTAATAACACAACCATGAATCTCTCTTCCTAGGTTCAGAATACCCAAATGCGCACATACCTGCAGGGCGCTCACCATGGTAACCGAATTCGGCACTACACCTGCCATTAGCATTTGCCGAAACAGTGTCAATGCCTCATTGGGTTGCCTATTCTCGGCATAACCAACAATCATCACATTCCAAGTCACTGGATCTCTTTCAGTCATTTTTTCAAACTGTTGGCGTGCAATCTCTATTCTCCCAAACTTGCCATACATAGAGATGAGAGAATTTCCAACAAACACATCTGACTCAAATCCAGTTCTCTCTATATGATCATGAATCTCCTTTCCCTCTTCCACAGCCGACAGTCTCGCACAAGCTTTCAACACAAAAGGGAACGTGAAATTGTCTGGATGTAACCCTGCCGATAGCATTTGGTAATAGAGTCTAAGTGCTTCCTGGCATGGCCCATTGGTGGCATATCCTCTGATCATCATATTCCATAAAAATATATTTGGTTTGTGTATTTTGTCAAACACTCGGCGTGCATCCTCCATTCTGTTGTACATGACATACAATCTAACAAGTCTGTTTACCAAAACTATATTATCATGAAATCCGGTTCTGTACATTAGAGCATAAATTCCATTCAATTGTTTTATGTTGGTGCAGGCCTGCATTAGGGAAATGTATATATTACAATTGACTGAGTATTGGGTTTCTTGTTTCCTCTTTGATTTTTGTGCCTCTTGCGCTTTCACAGCAGTGTCAACACCAGCAACAGATGCATCGCTGAGAAGGGTACTAGTCGCAGAAATATCCGCAGCTAAGATGGCCTGATATCTGCCGGCAGTGTGATGAAAACTCCAATAAGATGATGGGAATTGCGGAGAGCATTCCATAGGCACTGCAGAAGCCGTGATAAAAGATGATGATGAAAAACAGAGAGAACAGCAAGTATACATTATTAGTCCACACCATGAGTGCCCACGGTAGCCAGACCAACTGTAACTCTATGGGACTATCACTACAATCTATCCATTCTCTATCTGCAGCATATTTTTAGCCAGGTGTATGAGGATATCTTTATGTGTATATTCCATCTTTTACTCAAGTTCGTAGTATTAATAATAAGATGTAAATACTAAGAACTTAATTATATTGGCTAAATGGCTAGATAAAAGTTCTTAGTTTTCTATCTTTTACTTAATAATTAAAAGGTCTTAGAGATGAATTTTTGGTCTGTAGGTTTTTATGCTTAGTCATAATATTAGGTAGGTTTGAGTAAATTTCTATCCATAAAATTTTAATAATAAAAAAAAAAAATTGTTAGTCATAATATTACCAGTTCTTATGTTTTGTTTGATTAATTTTTAAATAAAAAATTATAAATTGTTTTTTAGTTTAATTTAATATAAATATGTATTAGATTAAATAAAGAAGCTAACTACAATTAATATAAAAGATGTAAACGCTCAGAGGTATTGGATTTAATGGTGGAAAGCAAAGAGTTTTTCACCCAAAAATTAATAAATCTCTTTTGACCCAAAAATAAAATGTTATTATTTTGAAATTAATAATACTACAATACAAAAATGCAACTTCAAATAAAAGCATTAAAACAAATCCATATGATTCACCCATATGTTTCAGAAACATCCAAAAACCAATAACCTACTAGCCATGAAGTATACTCCACTTTACAACACTCTCAAATAAAAGCATTAAAACAAAGCCATATTATTCACCCATATGTTTAAGAAAGCAAGACAAAACATGTTACATCATGTAGAAGTTTTAAGAGAATATCATTATAGCAATCATTTTTAAGAAGGCAAATTCTTAAATTTTTATAAAATTTTAAATTTATTATTATTTTTTTATTATAATAATATTTTTTAATAAAATTTGTAAATAATAATTTATTTATTTTTAAATAAATTGAATTGTTTTTTTAATTTGATATAAAAATTTATGGAATTATAATTTTAAATATCATCTTATATATTTTAAATAAATATAATAAAAAAATTTATAACTTGGAATTTATTTGTATAATCAAAATTTATAATTTCTTTTTATATTTTAAAATTTTAAAATTATAAATTATTTTAAAAATATATATTAAATAATATTATAATTTTTGAGTTATAAATTATTTAAAAAATTATATTAAATAGTATTATAATTGTTTGGTTGATTATTTTGATAAATATAATATAAAATTAAGATTTGTAATTTTGAAAATGCATTAAAGTAATAATTATAAATGTATTAATTTACAACAATTATTTTATTGAAAAAGTGGTTATTTATCTTAAACTTACATTATAAATAATTTACTTAAATTTTTTTTCTAACCAAAATTACTTATGTATAATGCAAACTTTGAAAATAATAACTACATTTATAGAAGAAAAGAAATTGGAAACTTTTTATATTTAGAAGAAAGATTATAAACCATAGTCATGTCTTGATTACAAATCATATTAAGAATGTAATTTAATTGTTTCTTTTCCATGTGTCGTGTTAAACGATCTTTTATATTGTCAGATGAAACAATTGTTGTTTGTACCACTCTACGCGCAACACTGATATCTTTTTTTTGAGATTTTCTAAAAGTTTTTAATACACTAGTTATATTATCAAAGACATTTTGTTTCACCTTTGTATTTTTTGTCGACTTTTGAATACCCAATAATGATGTAGTTTCTTTTAACTTTCTTGACTTTATTATACAGAGTAAAAGTTGAGCTTGTAGTGTTACTGATTCATCTTTGAAAAAAGTATTATACATATTCTTAGTTCGATATCTTATATAATGCTTAGTTTCTTTCTTCCCAAATATGTCAGTATCAACATTTTCTAATATTTCATCATCAATGTTGATAGATTCTCCTGCATATTTCAATTTAAAGTTTATATTAAAAAACAAAACCCGAACATAAATTCACTAAACTATATACAAGTGTTCATCTTGTATTATCTAAATTTATGTACATACCTATAGGTGATTCAGTCTTCTGCTTCAATTTTGGTTTCAACATATTCATCGACGTTATGAGACAAATCTATTTATGTTTTTTTAAAAACATCAAATTGTAATTACAATCAATTATATTAAAAAATATTTTAAATTTGAATTCTATACTTTTAATATAGACAATATGTGCATGCATACCTGGTTTGACTTCTTGTTGAAAATATCTATTTACATTAACATCATTTCTTTCTTCAATATTTGCACGTTCTCGTTTATTTCTCCAATAATGCTCTTTCCTTTGATCGTTATGGTGAGTTTCATCTCAAGTGTGATAAAATTTTCTCTTGCGCAAACTTTTGTTTCCCATGAGTATAGTTCTCTGTAAATTTTTTTAACAAAATCAACATTTCAGAATAGTCTCAGAAAAACTTCATTGTCACAAAAATTATTAAAAAATAATATCAATAATTTTATGTTCAACAAAGGCTTCACCTTGAAAAAATTATCAACGTTTAGCTTTCAATATATAAATTGTTATTCCAATAAAAACTTGAACTTAAAAAAAAAAAAAAAGAACTTTTTTTTTTGCATTCAAAACATCAATTACCTTGTTCAACAAAAATGAAAAAGATGATTCAAAACTTTGTTTAGTTGCTCTAGAAAACCATGAAACAAGTGATGAGTTGTGTTAAATGTGTTATGACGAAAGCGTACTTATACAATTTGGCGCGAAATGAAACAATACGACGTGTCTTTTCATTGTTTCTGGTCGACGGAATTCTCTCACTCATCTTTCAGCCGAAAAAAGGTTTTTTTCGGTCGAAAAGCTAGGAAACCGTTTAATTTTAACGGATTCCATTGGAATTATGTTTTCGGCAGAAAAAAAATTCTTTCGGCAGAAAACTAGCGAATGTGACTGTTTGTAAGAACCCGATAATTCCTTTTAGCTTACCTGAACTTTGGAGGTTGCGAACTTTTGCAAATACTCAGAATTTGGTTTTCGAAAATGATACCAACATTTGCAAAATTGAATCTACTTTCAGTGGATATAATTTGTTTTCATTTTCATTATTTTTATCTATTTTTATTTAATTAAAAAAAAAAATCACTACATAATATTTTCAGGTGACATTATGATTCAATGAAATGAAATATCTGTTTCTCTAAAAATACATAGTGAAAAATTTATATTCATAATTCTTAAACTGTTCTTTTCAAAAGGGTATTTTTAGATTTTACTTTTAAGTAAAAATTAAGATAGATACAAGGTGGGGGAAAACATGTGTTTAAAATCTGCAACCATTTCAGTTTGGTCAACTTAATTTTTTTTTTTAAATTATAATATTCATTCGTTAGATTCAAAATTATAATCATAATAAAATAGAGTGTCTGTAAATTGGTGTAGTATATTTCGTTTGTTAAAAACAAAAGTTTAATAATAGATACATTGTTGGGGGGTGGGAATAACTCATTATCATTCCTTTCATTTTTAAGGAACATACTGTTAAACAATTATCAAATTGACATATCAAATCTCAATAAAAAAAAAATTGAAAAATAGTGAGTGGAAAGCTAACAAAATTCTTCACAAGTTTTGTTTTTACTGTAAAGTGAAATTCTAAATAAAAAAATACTTTTGTATACCAGAAATTGAAGAACTTTTGAAAATATAGTTTTTTTTCTCATAAAACAAGCAAAATGGGCCCATCTTCATGATTTCACCTGGAAAATCTAGTATTTGGTGGAAAGATCTAAAACTTGCAAAATGATTGAAAGAAAAACAAATGGAATGGTTAGAATTCAAAAATTATTTCAAGAAACAATACTTATTAGAAAGCTAATACGAAAGAAAGACTAAGGAATTATGACTAGGACAAATGGCTATGTATGATGTGATTAATAAATTCCTAGATCTATTGATGTTTGTGCCTTATATCAAAGAAGATAAGGTAAAAATACAAAGGTTCTTAAGCTGTCTACCACAATCATACAATGACATAATTGAATTTGATAATCCTAAGTCCTTAAATGAGGTGTTTAGGAAGGCTATAATGTGCTATGAATAGTATAAACAAAGATTTGAAATTCCCAAGGCATGGAAAGACAATAAAGAGGACAAAATGAATGAGTGTAAGAAAGGTTTCCAACCAGCCCCTTTCTGTAACATGGAAAAAGGATTTCAAAGGAAGGACTATCACTCAAACATACATAATACTCAAGGGAGAAATAAACCAGTTAATTTGGGATTCAAGAAGGTAAGGGATAGCCCCAGAGAACCATTGCAATGTTGGGAGTGTGGAGAACCCCACCTATGGAGAAATTGTCCACACTTAAACCCATCAACAAGGACTTCAGTCCACAATATTCAAGAGGCTTCAACAATTGGAGATATTGGCAGAAGCGTGCATAAGATCAATGCAGCTCTGGATGACAGACATGCAGATCATCAATCTACTATTGTGGAAGTTGAAGATAAAATTCATTTTAACAATGTTTCTATACTAATTGACCCAGGAGCTAGTCTGAGTTATATTACTCCAACTTTAGTATAATCGAACAAGTTAAAGAAGGTAAACCACGCTAAATCTTGGTTAGTACAACTAGCAATGGGGACCAAAAGAAAGGTAACAAAATTTATTTTTGATTGTGAACTCAGTATAAATGGTCATAGTACAAAGCTAAATATGAATTTATTACCTTTAGGGTCTTATGATATAATTATCGCGATGAACTAGTAAGAAAAACATAAAGTAATATTAATTTTTTATGGAAAGTCATTCGTGTACAAGGATGAAAAGAATATAGCCAGAACATTACAAGGAATCGGAAAACTAGTTTCTATTAGGACAATATCAACAATGCAATTCAAGAAATGTATTAATAAGGGTTGCAAAGTGTATTCTATTCAAGTAACTAATCTCTTAAAAAAAAAAGAGCAAACCAAGTTTGGAAGACTTTGCAGTTCTACATGGGTTCAGAGATGTATTCGTGGAAGAAATACTAAAACTACCTCCAAGGAGAGAGATATATTTCTCTCTCGATCCACTACTTGGATATGCCCCGGTATCCAAGGTACCTTATAGAATGAGTGTACCCAAAGTAACATAACTGAAAATTCAGTTACAGGAACTGTTAGATAAAGAGTATATTAGACCAAGTGTTTCACCTTGGGGAGTATCAGTGTTGTTTGTTAAAAAGAAACATGGAACGTTGAGACTGTGTATTGATTATCGTCAATTGAATAAAATGACAATTAAAAATAAATACCCTATACCTAGAATCAACGATCTCTTTGACTAGGTTGGAGGAGAAAAAATATTCTCTAAGCTAGATTCGAGGTCTGGTTATCACCAAGTTAGGATAAAGGATGAAGATGTAAACAAAACAACATTTAGAACACATTATGAACACTATGAATTTGTAGTGATTCTGTTTAGACTTATTAATGCACCAACAACTTCTATGTGCTTGATGAATAGTATATTCATCCAGTATTTGGATAAATTCGTGCTAATTTTTGTCGATGATATTTTAATTTATTAAAAAAATGAAGAAGAACACGCACAACACTTGAAAATAATATTACAGACTTTGAGAGAACATAAGTTGTATGCTAAGCTTCATAAATGCGACTTCTACCAAAGAAATATACAATATTTAGAGCATGTAATATCAGAAGATGGTATTGTAGTAGACCCGGAAAAGATCAAAGCCATTATGGAATGACCTATCCCTAAAGACATAGCAGACATAAGGTCATTTATGGGGATTACTGACTATTACTAGAGGTTTATCGAAGGGTTTTCTCGAATTCCCTATCCGATTACATCACTACAGAAAAAGGGAATAAAATTTAATTGGTCTCAAAAATGCCAAGAGAGTTTTGATGAGCTAAAGGGACTGTTAACTACATCACCTATCCTAAAGGTAGCAGATCTAGATAAATACTTTATAGTATGTGTGGATGCAAGTAAAGAGGTATTAGGAGGAGTGCTAACATAGGAGGGACACGTCATATGTTATGAATCATCCTAATTGAAAGAACATGAACGAAGTTATGTAACTCACAATCTAGAATTAGCAATGATGATTCATGCATTAAAAATGTGGCGGTATTATTTAATGGGGATAAAATTTATGTTACTAATTGCTAAAAGTGGTGTAAAACATCTATTCATTCAACATGATCTCAATGCAAGACAAGTGAGATGGTTGGCCTTTTTAAGTGAATTCAATTTTGAAGTATGACACATCAAGGGTAAGGAAAATAAAGTCGTAAATGCACCAAGTCTAAGAAATTATGGGCTCTATGAAGTAATTATCAGCAAGGTAGAAAATGATATCAAGGATAGGATAAAATATGCAAGCAAAACTGATGGAAATTACATCAAAGCAACAGAACAATTGCAAGGAAATGCATAAAATCTACACAAAACAGATCTCTGTATAGATAAAAATGGATTGTTCAAGTTCAAAGACAGGTTATATGTACATAACTCTATTGAATTAAAGATGATAATTTTGGATGAGTTGCACAAAAAAGCATATTCTGGTCATCCAGGATACTAG
Organism: Picea glauca; assembly: GCA_000966675.3. Classification (NCBI taxonomy): domain Eukaryota; kingdom Viridiplantae; phylum Streptophyta; class Pinopsida; order Pinales; family Pinaceae; genus Picea; species Picea glauca. The sequence continues at coordinate 185,868 of JZKD02S0619525.1, forward strand.
AAAACGATAACAACCTTAAGGAAATAGTTTTATTGGTCTAACATAAAAAATTAAATATTTGAATACTTGTCTAAATGTTTGTCAACAGGTAAAGGGTGAACATCAATATTCGACAGGTTTGTTACAACCTATGCCTATACCCAAATGGAAATGGGAAAATATTTCAATGGACTTCCTCACAGGTTTTCCTAAGACTCAAAGACAAAATGACTCTATTATGATAGTAATTGATAAGCTAAGTAAGTCTGCACATTTTATACCTATGAAATCTACTTACAAAGAGATCAACATCGCTAAAATATTTATGAAATAAATCTTTAGATTGCATGGAATTCCTAAGATGGTGATTTCAGATAGAGATGTCAAACTTACATCCAATTTTTGAAAAATAAATGTTTGCAGGTTTGGGTACTAATTTGAATTTCAAAACAAGTTACCATCCACAAACACATGGTCAAATAGAACGACCAAACCAAATTATCGAAGACATCTTACAAATGTATGTGAGAACAAAACCAACTAAGTGGGAAGAATATCTTCACTTAGTTGAGTTCGCATACAATAATGGGTATCAAACATCAACTAAGATGAGTCCTTTCAAAGTGTTATAATTTGTTTAATAGGATTATAGTTGGACTAGAAATGCTCTAAGAAATGGAGAAAATAGCAAAAAGGGTACAAAAGAACTTTAAAGAGGCACAAGATCGATAGAAAATCTATGCAGACCTAAAAAGGAGACATCATGAATTCAATATTGGGGAACATTTATATCTAAAAGTCAAAGAAAGAAAAATATCCCTAAAGATAGAAAATTGTTCCAAGTTGGCACTAAGGTTTTGTGGTCCTTTTGAGATCTTAACTTGAATCAGTCCAATGACATATCAACTGGCATTTCCTGCAAATTTAAAAGTTCATAATGTTTTTCATGTTTCATTATTGAAAAGATATATTCATGATCCTACTCACATCATTGATTGGAACATGGTGCAGGTGGAACCATAAGGCAAGTTCCAAGCAAAATCTCTATGCATTCTAGACAGGAACGAAACAATACTTCAGAATAGATCCATCACTCAGGTAAAAGTGCAATGGAAGCACTTTAGTTCTGAGGAGGCCACTTGGGAATTGGAAGAAGATATGCTAAAATATTATCTAATTATGTTATGAGAGATGATTGAACACTGAGGACAATGTTGTACTTAAGGGGGATAGGATGTGATATCGTCAAATTATTAGAAATTAAATTCCAAGTTGAATTTAGAAATAAATTTCCATTTATGGAAATTCAAACTTAGAAATAAACTTCCATTTATGGAAAATCCAAACTTAGAATTTTGGAATATGTAATTATTATTTTTATGACCATTGGGCAAATGTTTCACTTTCCCAACTGTCCTATTTTGATGGACACATGTATGAGACAATTTTTTTAATAAATTAAATGTTGGAAGACAAATGGAACAACCAGGTTAAAAATAGATGACTATGAATCCATGAGTGGGGAACAKGTTTGAGTTAACTTAGAGTTGATTTTTACAAGGGTCRGACATTGAGTTATGTCACTGAAAGCCCCTGAAAATCRGGGATTTGTAAAGCTGTGAATTTCCTCGAGGGAAAGGAATGGAAATTCCTAGGCACAAGATAAATACAATATATGTGACAGGCAGGACATTGATTAGTATGTTGGGGAATGAGAGYTGTTTTGTTTTTATGAACACATCTATGTGTYAGCCAAAAAAAAATTCTGAACTGTTGAAGGTGACAGTAGCTAAGGCATGTGACTCGGTTAGCCCTTATGGATTCATGGTCAAGTTAGGGGGTGACCATAACAAGTGATTGTGGCTATTTTGTTTCTATGGTTAGGTGGAATGTGGTTGTTCCATTTGTTTTCCGAGCATCGGTATTCAAATATGCATCTCAACTATGTACTTTTATTGTTGATGTTATGTGATGGATTTTTTATATTTTCACACACACACACACACACACACACATATCAAAATCTATTTAAGTGGACTGTATATCCTTGTTGGATTCGTGGCTTGCCACTGTGTATAAATACTTGTAGTAACGTTTTTCTGAAGTGTTATATTTGAATGTGTGTGCGTGTGTGTGTGTGTGTGTGTGTGTGTGTGTGTATCTATGTATTTTTTCCTATTGGCCATGATAGACCTATTTCTTTACTTGTTGTTCAATTTACTGTACAAAATCAACATACTTCAAAAAGAAACAAGTATAGATAGATTGTAATGAAATTTCTACTATATGTTGAGTATAGGTGGAAAAAAATAAAAGTCACAAATACATTATTTTTATCTATTAACACAAAAATACAGTTGATACAGTATATCTCAGAATGTTTGACAAAATAAATTTATTACATTCACTAGGTCGCTAACCAAATAGTACAGATGGGGTTTCCATAGATCCAAGAACTCCTTTACTAGTTTAAATAGAGTTTTAAAAGAGTCTACATTAAACTATCTGTAACTAAATTGATTGCACGAATGGACTGGTGGAAGGATAACATGGAACTTGAATACCTTTTTGTGGCAGGATGCTTCTTTCACCAAGTTGTACTATTAACTCCAACCTACAAGAGAGCATTAAGAAGATGTCAGTACCAGTCAATATTTTTTTTATGTAAAGGAACAAGATAATACAAATACAAGTTGGGAGCGTAACTTATCTTGAATACAGTTTGATTATCAGATTGTCTTCGCTTGCACTTGCGAAGTAGTTGATCGATGACTCAGGAGGGGGAGTGGGTTCTTAACCATATGATGGGTTCCCTCGCAAGAAAAAGGGACCCATCATCAAATTATATCCATGCATAAATTATTCGCTTGTGAAATTAAAAGAAATAAAACAGACATTTAATATAGTTATGTTTCTTTGTCATTCATGTACATGTATTTAGAATATAAAATACAGAGAATGGTTATAAACATGAAGTACATAATGTAATCAAAGAGAAGAAACTTGAAAAACAATAGTTAACAAAGAGGTAGCGAAAACAAGCTAAAAACAATACTAGTTTATCATCGAAATATTATTTTTACTAGGTAATCATAAAAAGAATTTCTTAACAGTGATTGCCAAAACCCTATATAGAGGACCGAAAGAACGGAAGGAATTTACTATGACAAAGTTAACAATTAAAACAAAGCTACCAATTGCTCCTATAACACACAAATGTAAATCCAACAAGAATAATGATCACAAAAAATAAATTATTAAATTAATAAGTATTTACCGAGGCACACGTGATGCAATCTAGGTATATATGGATACTGATCACAGTAAGGAAATTGATAAATCGAGAAGTATTTACAGAGATGAAAGGATGCGATCTGAGTACATAAATTATTGTAAGAACCTAATGAGTTTGTTAAGGTTTATTAATGCAAAACATATTTTTCCAAATCCCTGCCAAAACATTGTATCATACATACAACCAAAGATATTGCGAATGGGGGCGAATCTAGGGCAGAACAAATAATAAATGAGAAAACCATTTTGTTTTATTACAGAGTTTCGAATTCTTCCTGTTTTCAAGAAAATGTTATGCAAGTAATCCCTACTTGGTGCATACAGAACTTTAATTTTAGCAAATGAGCTAGCAAGAGAAGGGCGTTGTTGAGGTGGATGTAATACTTTAACAATGATGGAGCACGATTATTCTCAGGCACAGAAATATAATAACAAATGAATACATATGGAGAAACATTGATTACTACTTAAAACTAAATAAGGTTTTTAACCTTTCTATACAAATATACATATTTTGAATAAGAATTTAACCATACAAAGTTTAAACAGACAAGTTTGTAACGAATTAATAAGAAAAACAGACTTCACAAGTTACAAATAAGTCCTGGAAGAGCAAGGACAACCCCATAACTTTTTCGAGCAACAAATTTCATCAAGGGACTGCACTACTAAGTCTCAAGGCTGATGATTATGTTGCACAGAACTTTCCAGACAGATGGTCACGGGGTGTAGTGACCTCTGTAAAGATTATGGGTTTCAACCCTAAATCAAAATAAAAGAACAAGGAATGTGACATAGAACCACACAAAATACTTCCTTGCATTGAGAACGCATGGCACTAGAAATCCCTTTACAATGTTTTACAGAGCATGAGGTTTACTTACCCGTGCTTGTGTAGAATCATTACCAGTGCGCTTTTGCCACCATTTTCTTCCCAGGGCCGAGCACTACCAAAATCGTTGATCCTGGGGAGTAAAACAGTGAAGAAGCAAGACGTAAATGAGACCAAAGGTTCAAATATGAAGGGGCATAATGGCATCTCGAACCTATCTTTCATGGGAAAGGGAGACTAGTACTCTTTCCACACTACTTCCATGTGATTTCAATTGAAGTGGAGAGCCCACATTGGGCGGTTTCCTATAGTAACAGGATGAGATGTACAGGGTAGGTCCTATCGCCATTAATGGACTTACCATGAATTGAATTCCTACAGGATATAATGGCATAGGCTCTGGTATGACTTGGAATCCACCTCAATACGAGATTCAAACCTTTTTAATGTTGTGTTTTATGTTGGACAAAGGTTTAATATTTGCATAGAGTTTTAAACTTGGATTAATGGGTTCATCGTATGCATGGGGTTGTAATTTAGTATAATATTGGATTACTTGGTATGTTGGTAATTCCCTAGCGTGCATACTAGGGACTTTTTCCTTCTTATCTCTTAGCTTAACAAGTTTTGTCTACTAGGGTTTTAACTAGATGGTAAGGTTTTCATCGTATAATGGATTTATAATATGATTGTTGTGCTATTGCAGTATTGTAAGTGTTATGGGTATGTTATAACCCTAACACATAGGTTAGGGACATTGAAATTTATGCCTCCCAACTAAACAGTGAAAACAAATGTATGAATCTAGCACAATTAACATGGGTTCATAATGCATAGTAAGTTAGTTTACGAGTTAATCTAATAAGAACACCTTGGTTTAATTTAGTGGATTATAACAGTAAGATATGTTGGTTTTAAATATCCTTCGAAGTTTTAGGATGGATAATCGAGTGGAGTAAAAACTCTTATGTGCACAAAAGTGGAATAAGATTTATAAGAAATATCTTTATGTGTCATGAACCAGTTTTGGTTTGATAATAGATGCTAGTTTCCCTGTCAAATTTTTTATTTTATTTTAGTGAAATTTGGGGTACATTACACAGGCATGATAGTTGCACAAAATCTATTTGTATTGGGTAGTAGAACAGTTCTATGTGTGAACTGGCTCAAACTGATAGTTTCCAAGACGTTTGGATTGGGTAGTAGTGCAATTTTGTGTGTGAACTAGATCAAACTCATAGTTTCCTAGACTCCATTTGGATTGGATAGTAGCACAGTTTTATGTGTGAACTGGCTCAAACTGATAGTTTCATAGACTATGTTTGGATTGGGTAGTAGAGAAGTTTAGTGTGAACTGGCTCAACTGTATATTTTTCTAGACTCCATGTGGATTGGGTAGTAGTGAAGTTTTGTGTGAACTGGCTAGATGAAGTCCTTTAATGACATAAGGTGCGAAAGGATGCTGAGACCCATAAGGTTTGAGAGAACAATAAGGATGTTCCCACTAGAGAGATTCTATATGTGTTTATGAGGCCCAAGATGCATGACCGTGACATGAACATCATATAGTGTATGTGTGACTATGATAAATCTTGTGTGTCTATGATGGTGATACTTTTGACATGATCTATTTTGATCATGAGATAGTTTGTGTGGATATGGGGATGCTTCCTAAAGACTGGTTTGCAAGACCATGTGAGTCTTTCTCATGCCATGTGAGATGGATGGATGTGATTGAGACCATTGCATGAAGACCATCTTAGTTAATACCTCCCTATCTAAGAGGGAGTGTTGATGTTTTGGTAGCCGCGGGAGGTATTAATGGGCCACCAAGGGGAAAGTCAACTTGGGGCACACATGTAACCTAGGATAAGTTGTATTTTGTTGTGTTAGAGCACATACTATGTAAATAAGTTGGTCCCTTATTATAAAAGGTGAACCTATCTCTAATACAAGCATCTTTTTCATTTTCCAAAACCTATCTGCTTCCTTTTCTCTCATTGTTTGATAGTTTCTTTATTTCTTCTTTCTTGTTTTTTTATCTAGGTTGTGCTTAGAAAAGCCAGTGCGCCTTTCTCAATGGTTGCACCTTGTCTTCACGTTTTTGAATGATTCCACCTCTGAGAGTTAGCCTATTCCTTTGGCTATTCAATCTCTCAGGTGGCATTCCTCTTATTACAAGTTACTCAAAGCAAGAAGGAGGGGCACATCATCTGGGTTTTGCGCCCTTGCTAGGGTTTTTCTTTTTAATCGTCGGGAATGAAAGAAGTGCTCCCTTCTAAATGGTTGGATTGAGACTCTCCCTTTGGTCTCCATGACTCATACTGAGATAGTCTATCCCTTTGGCTAACCTTAGTCCATTCCAGCATTGGTTTTCAACTATTTCTACTTCCCCACAACAATGAGGTGCTCCATATCATAAATGTGCCCTTCCTGGAGTTTGGGGTAACTTCCAGAAGTTTTTAGATGTGCAATCTAAGGGACTATATCTCCTTCTTAGGCAGATCAATTCGTATCAGAGATTCAATATCCAAGGAGAAGCTTCAAATCTTGAGTATGAGCCCAATTTTTTTTTATTTTCATGATTTCCAGTCCATATCACACCCTTCTCATGGTTTCCTTATCAATATTGGTGAGTGCACAGGTCTCCTAGCCCAAGGGGTGCACAGGTCTCCACCACCAAGAGAGGATATTCACAGATCTATTCAATGAGGAAGTTTCTCTTGAAAACCCCACCGAAGTAGATCCCTCTTTGATTTTAATGACCACGAAATATCTGAACTCATCAACCCAACCCCTCTTCACTCACAACTGCCAAATCAAAAATTCATTGTCTTTACTTATCATGGACAATGGCAGCTAGAAAATTTTTGTGTCTCAAGAACTAGTCAGCCGCCTTCATCTGGTCACTACTCTGCACCCAAAACCCTATCATCTAGGATGGGTTCAAAAGGATGGTCCTCGTCTATTGGTATCTCAACACTACCTGGTCACCTTTGTCGTAGGCCAATTTAAAGGCACTGTCCTCTGTGATGTCTCGCCATTGGATTGTTCTGACTTACTTCTCGGACTACCCTACCAAGCCCAAAGAAATTCCATTTATATGTCTAAATCCAGTATAAACTTACAAAAGATGGCCACACATATATCCTAATGACAAAAACACCCAAACCCACTTCTACCAAAGACAACATCCCTCATATCCATCTGAATCAGTGTGTCTCTCTATGTTTGGTGTGCCCAATACCACCAAACAATATCACACATCCCGTTTCCGAAGCAATGACTCCTCTACTGCAAGAATTTGCGGATATTTTCCAAATTCCTATGGGCCTTCCCCCCTCTCGCCATATATACCATTATATTCACCTCATCCTAGGGTCTACCTTACCAAATGCACCCACTTACCGGTTGGCCCCACAAGAAACAGAGGAAATGGAAAAGCAATTGACCAACCACATCAACTCCAGTCACATTCAACCATCATCTTCTCCCTATGCTTTTTCCACCTTTGTAATCCCAAAAAGAGACACCTCAGAAATGCGCCTTGTCACTGATTATCGGGCCCTTAACAAAGCCACAGTAAAGAACCGTTACCCCCTACCCTGGATTGAGGAGTTACTTGACACCCTCCAAGGAGCTAAGTGGTTCACTAAATTAGATTTGACAGCAAGCTACCATCAAGTTCGAATGAACCCAGATGATGTGTGGAAGACAGATTTTAAGACCAAATTCGGTCTTTATGAACGGAAAGTCATGCCCTTTGGACTGACTAATGCACTAGCCACGTTCATGCGGCTCATCAATGATATCTTCAAAAAACATTTGGGTCGCATTGTGGTCATCTAATTAGATGAAATTCTCATCTTCAGTAAGACATGGGACACCCACATGCAACATGTCTGTCAAGTTCTCCAAATACTCAGAGAGCACAAGTTACAAGTCAAGGAAAAAAAGACGTATTTTGGACAAAGTTCAGTTCCTTATCTCGGATTCTTGGTAGACTCACAAGGTATTCAAACGAATCTGGCCTGCATCCAAGCCTTGAAGAAATGACCACAACCTTCTTCAGCCAGTGAGCTAAAACTCTTCCTGGGTGGTATCAATTTTTATCATAAGTTTATTCTGCATTTTTCTCAGATTGCTCGTCCTTTGCATCAACTATCTAATAGTCATTCCACCTTTATTTGGACTAACAAAGCTACCAACCACTTTGTTCATCTTAAGGAGGCACTATGCTCATCTCCAACATTACATTTGCCAGACCTCTCTCAACCATTTGAGATTGAGTCAGATGCCTCACAATATGCCATTAGTGTCGTGCTTAAACAGGGAGGCCACCCCATTGCTTATCACTCAGAAACTCTTTCCGAGGCTAAGATAAATTATAGTACTTATGACAAAGAAATTTTAGAAAGGATGCCGAGACCCATGAGGTCTGAGAGGATAATAAGGATGTTCCCACTAGAGAGATTCTATATTTTTTTATGAGGCCCAATATACATGACTATGACATGAACATCATATAGTGTATGTGTGATTATGAGAGATCTTGTGTGGTTATGATGGTGATACTTTTGACATGATCTATTTTTATCATGAGATAGCTTGTGTGGATATGGTGATGCTTCCTATAGACTGGTTTGCAATACCATGTGATCCTTTCCCATGCCATGTAAGATGGATGGATGTGATTGGGACCATTACATGAAGAACATCTTAGTTATTATCTCCCTAGCTAAGAGGGAGTGTTGATGTTTTGGTAGTTGCGGAGAGTATTAAAGTATAGTATAACGTTTTTACTTAGAGTAGAATATTCTGGAAGCGAAATAACTAATCATGTACTTATTACCCAATAGAAATAGAGCGAGCTATTAGAATATCGATGAAGATCGATGATTGAGCTCCATATGAGAGAAAACAACCAGGCAATCAAATATGCAAAGAGACTATACCAAAACCAAGACGCCATGCATATTACAAACATAAACAGATCTTACAATATATTGCATATTACAAACATAAACATATATGTAAATATATTATAATGGAAAAATACTTTTTAAACACGAGTATTGTTAAATTCAAAATTTTAAATTCATATTATTAAATTGATGGTGGATGCTTCACAGTGATTTGTACAAAGTATTGCAAAATATAGGCATTTGATATTTTGAGGCCTGGGTCCCACTTTCAGCCAATGCATGAAGGTGAGATATATCTTCCAAAGATGAGATCAAGCTAGATGGATAATATGCATGGCACAAATGTTAACCATCCAAGTGCCAAGCCAAATGGATAATCGCATGGCAACCATGCCAAGCCAAATGGATAACCATTCAAGTGATTTAGCGATAGCGTGGATATATCCTCCAAGTTCAGTCATTGAAATTGGTAAGAACCGAGACCGTAAATTTAGGTAGTCTTGAAGTTCAAACGTTCTGGAAAATTCTTCCCATTGGAATTATTAACCCAAAGCTTGTTCCTAGATTAAAATATGTCGACACTGTTATGTCACCATATTTTCCAACCCAGTCCATCCCTTCTGCAACATATTTCTGCACACATCCATCAACAGCATGGCCTGATGCAGGATGTTTGATGTCTTGCTTAAAATCTCTGCATTATAAAGCTGAATTATAAAGATCGTTTTTGATATGGAGGACGCGTTGGTAAATTCATGTTGAAGCGAATATGCTGGGTAGAAAAGGGTGTATTCGACAAGCCTAAAGAAAGTGATGGTTTGGCTCTATCAGATATGTTGTGTGTGTTGGTCGTGCTGAAATATTTGTGTCTTTCGAGCTGAAAATCGAAGGTTATGCAACAGCCGAGTGAGGGTACAATGGAACTATGAAGAAATAAGAAGAGTAGTTTCTTGTCTGGGCAAGCTACTAGGTGAAGAATCAAGTTGTTGCAGCTGGTTGCGTCATTTTTTTAATGATTATTCTAATCTAACGATGGTGAGTGTGGATGTGAAAAACAAAATTTGCATGATGGAGTGGCTGTTAGAAGAATCACTTTCCCTGCATCGGTGTGGACCATATGAGAGAAGAAATTTCAATTTTATGATTTGTAAGTATATGTCTCCGCAAAGAAATATAAAGTATTTCACATATCTACATGTAATTACCTGATATCCTAATGCATAAACATATACAGAGAGAAATATACAACAATTGTGCAGGTGGACAAGGATATTATGGATATGCTCATTGCTTTTGATGCAGAAGCAACATTGACTCAACTTTGATTGGTAACCAAAAAAATCAAATTTTAAGTTTTTTTTTTTTATAAAGATAAAAATTTGATTGAATGACTTACAGTTGTACAACATTAGTATGGTTTCTCCAGCCATGGGTGTCATGCCATTTTTTCAGTATAGCTCGGCTCCTTAAGTTGTGTCATCACATATTTGATTTTTACTAAGGTCCTGAGTATCCTTCAGGCATTCTTGTGAAGGAGGTGCTATTTGCAGCTATTTGTAGTTGTTGCAGAGTTGTCAAGGTGATGTAAAGGAAATGGAGGCAGGTCAACATTTAAATCCCTCACATAAGTGATTGTTAGGCATCACTGTCATTTGAGTTTTCATAAACTTAGGTTATATGCATTAACATTAAAAAAAACTCATATGCATTATGCGTCTTACCTCCACAAAACTTGGGTTATATTACTTTATTTAATAGCACAAAATTTAGGTTATGTTACTTTATCTATTACAGAAAAAGTGCATATCAACAATAAGAGGTCGAAGTTTTTGGCCAATAGCCTCTTTGATAAAAGAAATTTAATTATTATAAAAATAACCATTTCATTTTTCCTATGTAAAACTTTGGAAAGAAGAAAAATATTAGTAGTCAAAGACAAAGTAATTGGCATTCAACGATGAATCAATCGCTAGAGTCCTATCCTTAAGAAGTACATGATCAATTATTTAGTCTATTAAAGTTCTCTTATGCGTGCAAACCATTTTCTTTTATTTTTATGTGATCAGATATATTTAATTTAACTATGATAGATGTGAAGAAATTTTTCTTATATTTTTCAAACATGTGATGTGTGAGGTTCTTGGTCACCTCACCTCTCAAAAATTCTCTTTAAATAAAAAAAAAATATTTTACTTTCTCCAACCTTTATATTTCATTGAATATCATGGTGGACTTTCTCAAAGTCCTATATTATTTTGAAAAGCTAGAATTCCAAGAGTATCTTGAAACAGAGAGGAGTACCACCTCTATAAAAATGTAGGGGGATTTATATGTCCATGAGGTTGTCGTTTCGGTCCTAACAGATTCAAGCGTCAACATTTTGGGAGACCATACTGGGGATCAAACTGAAAAATTTGAAATTTGGTTTATAGTCTTTTGAAAGATACATGACTTTCCCCAGGCCGAACAACCCCACCTAGAAATTGGATTCAATAATCAACAAAGCATATTAAATCAGCTATATAATTTGGTAATAATGATATCCGAGACCAGGGAATAATTGGAAAGATATTGGAAGACATTGGTCCAATAAGAAGAAAGAGAAATCATTTGTAGATAGAGGAGAGATGAGCGACAAGACTTAAGAAACGAAACACAATCTCGAAGAACATAAGTTCGAGGTCAGAGTGGAAGCTGGACAAATACAAGGGACTTATTACCAGAAGTAAAAGCAAGCAACTATGTATTCTAACAAGTGGAAAATATATTTCTGAAATATCTTTGGACATGGCAGGAAGAAATGAACAACCACGAGAAGAACCATGAAGAGAACCTCATGAAGAAAGACAAGGAGGTGGTGGAAGAAATCAATAAGACCTAATATTTGGAAACCGAAGAAGATTAATATATTCCCCCCTTAAATCTTTAAGGTGAGCAACATAACCTCCTTATTCTCCCTAAGGGTACTTTGAAAGAATTTTTCAGAGACAAAACAATTGATGCCAAAAGACACCTTAATTTATTTCTTGATGTTTTTTATTTTCATCATGTTGAATATGACAATATGATGGTAAGGTTATTTCTTCAAACCTTATCATGATGAGCCTATGAATTGTATACGAAATTACCCACTAGGTCAATTGGTTCATTTAACTCCCTCAAATCCATGTTCCTAACTATGTTTTCTCCCCTAATTGCATATTATACCCTTCTCACTAATTTCACCCAGATTGGTTTGAGGAAGAATGAAAGAATGTGAGAATTTAATCTCAGGTTCAATAAAACTTTGAGTAAGATTCCAGAAAATAAAATACCTAAAGACCGAGTGATACTTGGTTGTTATAAGAATGTGATTTCCCCAAATGTAAAATATGTTATCAAAACATCCTAGATGGATACCTTGGAGGACGCAATGATTAAGGCCACTGAGATGGAAGAAATTATGATTGAGATAGGTGTTGACCTCGATATTATCTTGGGAAACGTATAGAGGCAGTTGGGAGGCCTAAATATTTATGATCAAAGAGCCTCTAGCATGAGAAAGAATGAAGAGCATAATTCGTGACCGATCCAAAATCAAAACATTGGAGGAGTATTTTTTAAGGGAACTGTTAGTCCCTAAAGTTGCACTTGAGTGTGAGAGGGAAAGTTAGGGCATCATCAGGTTATTGTAATAGTATTTTAAGGGTTTTGTGAATTGGTTTTTTAAAAGGGTGGTTCAAAACTGGTTCAAGGTTTCAAGGTAAACATGAATTTTAGAATAAGGGCAAGAGATATCCCACTGATTTGTTATAGGGTAGCCACATAGATAAATCAGATAAATAAGTAAAAATAAAGAAAGGAAATATGGAAGTCTTCAGTTTTTTAACCCCACATGGATTTCTTATATCAAAATGTAATTAAGAAACAAGAACATGTGCTTATAAATCAAATCTTGATAATAATAATAACATAAAAATATTCATTGCATTAATTAAGACCAAGAAAACAATGCATTGCAATTGAAAAATGATGTCAAGCAAGAAAAAAAAAAGAACACGAAAGAAGAGAAAGTATGACCATCAATAAGTCTTTGCCATTAAGTATCAGGGTAGAATAAAACCGTCTTACAATAAGTTCAAAACAAGTCCCTGAATATCCAACTTTTTGACCCCCAAAAAGTCTTTCATATGTCTATTTAAACTATACAAAAGATAACTATAGATCCTATTTTCTAGTGTTCTGTTAATAACAGTATCTGGTCGGTATCTATCTTCTAGGAAGATCAACTCAAAATGAGCATTTAAATTGCCAAAATAGTAATAATCTCAAAATCTTAATCCAAAACACATTTACAACAACTTATCAAATCCCAAAAAACTTGGATTTGATTTTGACTGAGTTATACATTCGGATTATCAAAATTCATTAGGTGAAAATCAAAAGATTATCTTTCACTCCTTGAGTAAATAGTATCAAGACTTTCAAAACTTGGCAGGAAGGAAGTTCATAAAGCTATCATGATATAATGATGGTGCTGACTTTAGTAGTCCTTTGTTTTAACTTGGTTGTGAGCACAATATTGTGCCAATACAGTTTGAAGTTAGACTCTCATAGCTCCTTAAGCAGTGCCTTTTGTTCCTTTCTCTTTTTCTTGAAACCGTGTATCTTCTCCTGTTGTCCGACACTCCATTGCTCCACCTGATCCTTTTCCTTCTTTAACTGTTGCACCATTTTCTAGAGTTCTTTAATCTTGTCTTTATCACTTCTAACCTTGACTTTAAATTCTGGAAATTCTTTTGTAGGTGCAGGTTTGTTCAAGTCTATAGCAGCCTGAGGTTTTCTCAGTTTGATGTGATATCTAGAGGATAGTTTTGAGCTATGATTATCATCAGAACTATCTGAATCCATGGCCTATGGGAGATCTGGAAACTGATCTGGATCTGCAAGATGATAGTCTTTGTCATCAGATATCCCATCTATACCTTTAAACAATGCTTCAACTTTTGATGATCTAGTGGTTTCTCTAGTTATAGGTCATGTAGAATGTTGAGCAACTTGTTTGCCTTTTCTTGTTGTTTTCCCCAAGTTTTTATTTTCTTTTGTTTTCCTATGTAATGGAGGTATTTATGCATGTTCTTTAATACCTGCTTTAGAGTCTTTAGAATGATCCTCTATGACTATAAGGTTCTCTTTTTTGATGGATGGGTCAAACATAGCCTTAGAATTTAACTTGAATTTGTTGACAACCCTAGTGGAGTTTCTCCTAGGGTGTTTAGGCACAGGTGTAGATTTCTTCCCCTATTTTTTTTCCCTTGGCACTTCTCTTACTTGTCAATTTTTGTTTATGCTTGGCTGTGGATTCAATTGGGTTTACATTATAATATTCATTGGTATCTACTTCCATCTTTATTTCAGGATCAAGAAACATATCAATATCTACATTTGGTTTTGATCTCTTACCTCTACTGGTGGTGGATTCTTCTTGACCTTCACCTG
>JZKD02S0619525.1:216988-231246 GCA_000966675.3 Picea glauca
AGTTGTCCCTTGGGTGAATAAATAACCCAAGAGGTAGAATCCAAGCTTCGTGTATTATGACTGGCACCATCTGTGAATCCTAAAAAAAAGGATGACTCCATTGACATCTGCTAGTCAAGGGAAAACTTTATAAGAATATTGAATGATGCATAGGAAATTTTTATCTATACACTAAGATACACTAGTATACAAAGAGTCACGCCCAAGCTTTTTGGGGCTCAAGTGTAATACCTTTTGAGGTAGAGCCCATTTCTGGGCTCGCCCAGCATGTTCCCTTCATAGTCTTCTAACTCATAGGCTCGTTTTTCCAAAACACATTGCACGATATAAGGACCATGCCACATGGGATTAAAATTGCCTTCCCCCAATAGTCATTTGGCCTGATCATATAATAGGACCAAGTGATGCAAACCCACCCTCTCTCTTAAGGGTCACGCAACCTCACGATCTAGGATCGATCAAGAAATTGAGTCGGATTGACTCTTTGAGTGTCTGCTAGACTCCAAACCCACTTACACAAGTCCTTTCTCCAAATGTATAGGTCGATTGAGACCCGCGGGTTCTCTCCTAAACACTGTCCAAATTTCACGTGAATTGAGCGCTAGCTCTTCTCGTACTAAGCGCCTTCCTTTCTATGACCACGACTGTGACCGTTTTCCCGACCAACAGGTGCTTTGCGACTTCGCATGTGGGGTCTTTGAAAGTGAGTCACCCTGACTCTCCCGACTTCCGAAATCCCGACAGGAGCCTAGTGCTTGATAGCCCCTCTGTTCTCCTTCACCGACGTGACCTTTCTCTATGACCGTGGACCAATATTTCAAGCACTTCGCGATTGTGTGTTTCACAACTTTACATCTCGCGAAGTTCGCTTGCTCGTCCTTCTGAAAACTGAACTTGAGAGTTCTGCTTGCCAGATCAATGGTCCAAAATCCTCGCGATCCAATGGTCCTGATCTCCTCTTCACGGTTCGTGAAGTTGGAGGACTGCTCGCCTCCCTTCTCCCAATATCTCCTTCCCTTAAATGAATCAATGGTCCAGATCGCTCCTCGATCCAACGTCTCAGATCAAATCGTGAACTCAGATTTCGCAAGTTCCCAGAAGTCTCACTTCTGATTTCCTGAGTTGAGAAATCTCGACAAGACCAGATCTACGGTCCATAATATTCCTTCGATCAATGGCTACGATCAAGTCATGAAATTGGATTTCGTGAATCTTCATGAATCTTCCCTTTGGCCTTTCCACTCTGTGAGTCAGTGGAATGTTGATCTCTCTCCATGTGTCCTCCTTGATAGACAATTTCGATGATTTCAGAATTTCATAACCCCACTCCTCTTGTGTACTATCAATGCTTAGAGTTAGTGCATTTTACCTTGATCGAGAGATTACGACTCCTTTGCTCTCAGAATGAATGGTTGAAATCTTTCCTCCTATGCGCTTGCTCCTCGTTATCTATACTTTGATCAGACGGTCCAGATCTTTCCCTCTGAGCTTAGGCTTTCTCCATACTTAGAATATTTTCTAAAGATTCAAAGGTCTCGACCTTTGTCCTTCCTGTCCCTCAGACTTTGACTACACTTCTGAACAGTGCTATCCCCCCTGAGATTTATCTCGTGAAGGTTTCGACTTCCCGCGCATTCCTTGCATTTCAGGGATTTCAATAACTCAGATCCGAAGGATTTCTCGAAGAGGGATTCCTCTCGCCCTCCTAGCATTTTCCTTTTTTGGTTCTTAGGCTTCTTACAAAGTCCCTTCGACTCTTAGTTGAATCTCGGATTTGTGCACTCCTTGCACCAGATATTTACGCAAGGTTTGAAATCTTGTGGATGATTGTGCATGCCTTGCACCAATCTCTTTGCACTCCTTACAAAGGGGAAAGGTTTGTGTTATCTCTTCTGAGATTCGGAACCGAAACAAATTCCTCCAATGCACTCCTTGCGCTCTGTGTGCACACCTTGCACTACTTTCAACATAAGACAAACAATTGAAACTTATCTTAACATTCACAGTTCCATTTGTTCATAATGAAATTCACGCATTCATTCATGTAACACAATAACAAGGAATTTCAAACAATGTTCAAACCATTCATTGGGTCAATTTTCCTCTGTTATATTCCAAATGAAAATGGTTACAACTGTGAATGAAAAAAAAAAATCATAAATCATAAATCTCCTACTAACTTGAAACTACTAACTTCTAACTTCCATATATATTCATCTAGCCTCATTTGGGCGTACAAAACCTCTATTTATCTCAGAGGGCTCTTAGGGTTCCCTCTGTCTACTTGTCTACATCAAAGCTTATCCTGACGACTATCCTAGTGCAGTCACAATCCAGAGTCGTAGTGGAAATCTCCCACTTCGCTCGCGATCTCTCAAGAGTGCCTCAAAATATTTTTCCGATGCTGAGTTAAGGCGAACTTCAAAACATCTGTCGTAACTGCCAGCGTTAAGTTCCCATATAGATTCCTAGACGCTGATGGGTCTTGCTTCGCGTGCTTGCTAGCGATGCTCCTGCATCACCAAGTCACCCTCTGCATACTACCAAGGACAGACAGACTTATCATAATGTACCTTAACACGACGCTTATTTGCTTCAATGGCCGTAGAGTCATCTCAAAGCTTCTCATCTAGATGATCTAGGTGTATGAGGTGCTTCTTGAGATCGAAAATGTCAGGTAGGAGCTTGAATGCCAACTTAAGAGAAGGGATCTCACATTCAATAGGGAGAATAGACTCCACATTGTGTACTAACTGGAAAGGAGAAAAATCGGTAGAATTTTTGCCAAGGTTCGTTAAGACCAAAGCACAGGAAAAAGCATAAGATGCCAATCATATTTACTCTGGCTGACATTTTTCTGGAAGGTGGTCTTGAGAGACTTGTTGATGGCCTCTAGTTGCCCATTTTCCCGAGGGTAATAAGGGGAAGAATGATCTTTCTTAAACCCCAACTTTAATTCTAACTCTTCCATCATCTCATTCTAAAAGTGACTGCCATGATCAGTGAAAATCTCCTTTGGGATTCTAAATTTGGCTATAATCTGGTTGAATATGAAAAAATGTTGCAGTCTTGCCATCAAATTTAATAGTAGTCATGGCCTCTTCCCATTTATTAAAATAGTCCACGAACATGATAATATGTTGATGCCCCCCAGCTGAGGCTGGGTTGTAGTCCATAAAATCTACTCCCCACTTGGTGAAGGGACCGAAGGTGATGAATGGGTGAAGGGGGGCTGGATGTGAGTGCATTTTCCCAGAGAACACCTAACAGGGGTGACACTTTTTGACCACTTCAACGCAATCTTTAGAGATCGACAGACAAAAATAACCAGCTCGCAAAATTTTTTGGGCTGTCGCAGGCTTGGATAAATGACCACTACAAGCCCCACTATGACAATCATTAAGAATAGACTCATCCTCCTCATGATTCAAGCAACGATGCAAGATATTATCTACTCCTCGATGATAAAAAGTGTTGTCGATAATGAGGTAGTTTTTATATTGATTTCTTATATGTCGTTGATCGTCTCTCAACAGGTGCTGAGGTAGCCTCAAGGTATGAATATATATTAGGATATATCCATACCAAGGATCTGAAGATGAGATGAGTAAAATATTTTCATCCAAAAAATAATCAAAATGAATCATATCCTCATCCAATCTAGGGAAATCAGATATTAGCAATGCAAAAACTAGCGACTTCTTGGACTTCGCCGAAGCAAAGTCGAGATCAAACTCTTGCAAAATTACAATCCATTTGTTATATTTTCCCCCTATGATAGGTCTAGTAAATACATACTGAAATGGATTAACATCCTCAATCAAGGTAATCTTGCAAAGTAGTATATAGTGCCGCAATCGTTGAACTGTGTGAATGACGGCTAAGGCTAACTTCGCCACGTGAAAATAATTCAACTTAGGACCAACTAGAGTTTGGCTAAGATAGTAGATGATGTGATCACGGAGCTCATCATTCTCCTGAACAAGAATCATACAAATAATCCCTTTAGATGCAGCGATATAAATCAATTAATCCCTACTGTAGTCAGGAGGCTTTAGCAGAGGCATCGATACCAAGGATTTTTTAAGTGTATTGAAGGATTTTTGGGCTCACTCATCCCATATAAACGGAGTATCCTTCTTCAACAGATGCATAAAACCCTTAATAATATTGGCATAGTTCACTATAAAGAGACATAAGAAGTTGGATTTCCCCTGTAAACCTTGAAGTTGACATATATTGCATGGGGGAGGAAATCAAAGTATTTCCTAAACCTTCATACGATCCACCAAGATCCCATTCTCGAAAACTAACAAGCCTAAGAGATGACCATACCTTACACAAAATATGCACTTATGAGGGTTCAAATGGATGCGGTAGTAACACAAAATCTCAAACACCAGTCAAAGGTGAGTAGGGTGATTCACTCTCTTGGGAGAGTGAGTAACGAGATCATCGAGATAGGATTCGACAATGTGTTTGAGGTCATGAAAGGAAAAGGTCATGGCATGTTCGAAGGTTGCTCCGGTGTTTCTAAGGCCGAAAGGAATTTTTTGGTATGCAAAAGTAACCCAAGGAAAAATAAAATTCATCTTATGTTGATCCTCAGGCTTAATATGAATTTGATTATATCCTAAAAATCCGTCCATAAAAGATAACTTCGCTTCCCGCACACTCATCGAGAATCCGATCAATGAAAGGCATCGGGAAGTTGTCTTTCGGATAGGCCTTGTTTAGGTCTATAAAATCCATACATACACTGATGGTTCCTTGCTTCTTATTCATGGGAATGGGATTGTATACCCATCCCATCAAAGGAACCGGATAGATGAAACATACATTAATTAGTTTCTCCACCTCTGCCTTGACAGCAGGGGCCTTCCTAGGATTAATATCCCTGAGATGCTATCAAACATATTTATCATCCAGAAAGGTATTAATCTCATGCTTGAAAATGCAAGGGTCGATTCATGGAATCTCTTCATAGGACCAAGTGAATACATTGCGAAACTCCTTGAAGAGATCGGTGTAGATCTGAAATTCCTCAGGCGAACAATCCACATCGATATAAACATTTTCAATCTTACCAAGAATATGAGAGTTGTTGATCACAATGGTAGGAGAGATATTCACCATGTTCCCTTCGACATAAATGTCATGCGTACCAAGTGGGATCATAGCATGACCAATCATCTCACCAAAAGTGGATCTAAAGACATCTTGTTCGATTCTAATAAGTTTTGGGAGAAAATAAGAGCGACGATGCATATCATTCCATGGCCTATTAGGATCAGTCATGGCCTCAATGATGGCTTCATCCGGAGGTAAAGTATCGTCGAGGTAGTCATGTGAATAAGATGAAAAAGTTCCCCATACGGGTTTGAGAACGAGATCCTCCTCGTCCGTCTGAAAGGAGACAAGATCCAGGTCAACAGTAGATTCTAGAACAACCTGATACGAAATATCTATTGCTGATGGTGACATGTCCATTCTAGTGTTTGACTGACCTTCACGCAACAAAATCGGGGATGGTAGGGTCCAAGGGTCATGAAAATATGAAGTTTGGAAAGGAATGCACCACATCTCATAGACGATGAATACTCACTAGAAATGGTATAAACATGATGAATTGGTGCCATGAAGTCAAAAGTTCCCATAAGAGAGGAATACATTCTGACACCAACATTCTAATTTGTCGGATGAGAATTGTTGATCATAGTGATCGAGGGTCCAACTGATGCATTGGGACTAGCGTATGCAACGGACAACCTATCGACCATCAAAATATTCCCTTCGTGAGGAAAACATAAAGTACGGAAGATGGATGATACAACCGAGGTCATAGCATAGGTCCAATTACGTCCTAGTAATAAGTTATAGTCAATGGACGCATCAACCACCTCAACATTGACCTCCACTATCTTCCCCCCTAAATAGACTGGGAAAGAGGAAATAATATCGTGGGGTCGAAACGAACGACCGTCAAATGTGGTCAACATGGTCATAGATTGGGAAAGTGTAGGAGAACCAATATCCTTCCAACAGGTTAGGGACATCATGCACGTCGCAGTGCCTTCATCAATGACAATATGCTTGATGGTATACTTTTGTAACACCCTGTTTCCCCCAACTTGTAATTAATCATAAAATAGGATTACCATGCTAAGGCATGTGGATGATGTAAATGTATTATTGTTAAATTTCCCATCACTGACTATTGGGGGGTGAATCCTTGAAGTACGCACCATGATATCTCTAGAGGAAAGAATAAGTTAATGAAGGAAAGGACTGGTGGTTGAGAAATCAACCACCCCCATGAATGGAAGCATGGTCTGACTGAAGAAATTCAGCCCAAAGTACCGCAAGGTATGGCAGACCAAGCAGACTTGAGCTTCCTTCTGATAGTAGGAAGGTAAGATACATACACACGGGAACGATAAAAACAAGAGGGAAGATAGAGAGGAGAGTAGGTAGATCCCTCCAACGGATGATGAACAGAGGGTTGCGAGCTTGATACTGGGAGAGCGTCTGATAAATCTCGTTGAGGTTGTGACAGAGAAAGAAATCTTTGAGAGTATGCAGAGAAAGGGACCCGAATAGAAGGTCGTGAGCTTGATGATAAGAAAGCATATGATAAACCTTGCAGAAGATGATAAAGAGAAAGGATCGTTGAGAATTGGCATAAATTCCCTAGTGATATCATGACTTGGCACGGGGGTGGCCACAGTGCTAAGAATGAATGCCTTTGAGCCTATGGTTGGGTGGAAAGGTGCACACCCACAGTCAGTTACTTGGATGCAACCTGTAATAGATAATTATTATCATACCCTATGAAATTGAGTTGTAACTGTGTAATGAAATTGGATATAACATGAATGTTTTCAGGGATGCGTATGTTTGCTTAATGGTTATACTATATCCCTTTTATTTCTGCTTGAAGGTGTATTTAGGCAAGTAAGAAATTATATGGCTCGGACATGACTTGTAGTCATAAATGCTTGAGTCATGTTGTGGCTTAAGCTAGAGCCACGAACTATGAGTTCGTCGACCTTAGGTACAGTTTCATGTATGCATGTCAACCCTCATAATCATTCTGAGTCCCTTAGAGGACAGAGTTTTTTAAGCTCAGAAGAGATAAGCGCAAAGTGTTCCAGGAGGGCCACTAGAAGTCTTCTAAGGAAGTAGAGGGTCGAGTTCCCTCAGAACAAAGTTTCAGAAGCTCAGGAGGGATAGCGTCTTTAGAATGCGAGTGAGACTTAAAACATCGAGCTCACAGAAGAAGAATCAAAGGGATGAGTTCAAACTCCATTGATGAAATCTCATGAGGGAGAAGACAGTGGTCGTAGATTAGCTACAGAGGAGAATATCTGGACCATCGAAATCCATGTCCAGATAGCGAGAAGAGAGCACAGGAGGAAAACATATATGAGTCGTCAGATCTGAAGCATGTGGACCAATAGTCATTGGATCTGGAAGAAGGTGCATGATACAAGTTATGAAATCATTGGGACCGTCCATAGGAAGGGACGCGTGGTAAGTGCTCAACATTTGCTTACTCACAACTTGAAGAAGTCAAAGATCCATTTGTGAGAATTCGTGAAATGCGAACTCGCGAAAAGATCACAGTCGTTGGCTATCCTGATATCATCAGAGTTGTCCATTTGGAGGGATGTGTAGCGAGAGACCAGCATTTTGTTGACTCGTAGGAGGGAAAGGTCAAAGGCAAAAGCAGCGAGAACTCGCGATACGCAAAATTTCGACACTCTTGAGAGTTGGGACCCAGGTCATGGTGAACGGTCACATGGACGGAGGCCAAGGGAGGAGATAGCATCCGTTAAGCTCCTTTCAGCATTCGAGAGTCGGGGAGTCAAGGTTGTCTCACTCGCAAGGTCCCGATACATGAATTCGTGACGAGATATGGATCGTTAGATCCAGAGGAGTGCGAATCGTCAGATTTGGGAGCCCCAAAATGTCGGCATATCATAAGTCGGGGATGTGAAGAAAGTTGTGACTAGAAGGTCACAAGTCACAAAATTACGATTCGCGAAAGGAGGATCTCTACCGTTAATCGAGAGGAGGAGTATAGACCGTTGATCTGTCGTAGAGTAGATATCAGGAAATTGGGTATCGAAATATCAGAGGTGAGGAGTCTTTCGACTTCACAAAACATAAAGTGTCGATACAAGAAGGAACGAATCAGATCGTTGGATCATGGGAGCATGTGGATCGTTGATCTGGCATCGGGGTTTCAGAGATTGGGAAAACGGAGGTGAGTCATATCGGGGATTCCTGATAAGGGAAATCCTGAAACACTTTTTGAATTGGCACTTGGTTTTTCCATCGTCATAGTTAGAGGGACCTACAGAGAAGAGCTATCCCTGAGAGAAAATATCGTTGATCGAAACATTAGGGATCATGAGTTTGGGAAGAAAGGAGTCAGGAGCGACTCGCATGAAGAAATCCTGAAGTTACAAAATGTGATGCATCGTTTAGGTTCATCTTGTGGTCATGGGAATGGTCACTTGGTGATTTGAAAATAGAAGGCTAACTTGTTATGCTATGCAAGCACCCTCTACCTCATTAAAATAAACCTTAACAAGACCTTGCTTCATGTGTTAAAATATGCAAACTTGTTTATGTGTTAGGTTCTTGCTTCTTCTTGTCAATGTTCATGTGAGAAGAAAGGTTCTTTTAAAAGGTTAATCATGTGTTATAAACCAATGTACAACAATATAAAATGCAGCAAATAACACATAAAAATCACAGCAATACCAAGATGATAAAGGAGTTCACCCCTCTCTGGGCTACATCTCCTTGAGCCTCCTTCAATGGACTTGGCTCTCTGGGATTAGTTTGTCAAATATTCTTTTACAAGCTGCTGCTCAACTCCAATGAATTTACAGACTGTACCATTGGGTTCAGAATACACAAAAACCCCAAAAATGACTGTTAAAACTCTGCAAATGGACAATGGCTCATCCAACAATGACCTCTTCTACATGTGACCTCCAAGCTTCCCTGAACTTGAATGAGGCAAAAATACCTGTAGAAGTCCTCCAATGGATCTGAAACCTATCCCAATGTGTTCATAGAATAATAAACAGTCAAGAATGACTATTCAGTCTAAGAAAATGGTCATGGGCTCATCTGAGCAATGCCTCAAACAATGAGGACTTTAAGGCTCCTGAAGCTTCCTCAAACTTCAAATGTAAAAAACCTGCAAATGGGCTCTTCAAATGCCTGTGAAAATGGTGCCAATGGATTCAGAACGTCCAAAAACCCCTAGCTGGGCTTTTACAGCACCTGATTTGGTCAAAAATTGAAGAAGTTATACATTCTGCCATTTTTCTCCTTCAAGCCTGCTGTAACCTGTTCGCCATTTCGCACCTGTCCAGAATGAAACCTAGCTTCAGGCGTTTCTCGTCCAAAAACTCAGCACCCATGCGCATTCCCGAAATTCGTGCCAATATGTCGAACAATTAACGGGAATAAAGCCCCCCGAAACGGAGGTTATGGGCGCATGGGGCCATGTGGCCAAGTTCCCTGCGCATAAAAAGGGCTAAAATTGCCAGGTTAGACCTGGGTTTGACACGCGTCGGGTGTGGTTGAATAACCGTTGAAAACCCAAATTAAAATCCGCACACCATTTAAAAATAGTGGACATATGTATTATACCCACACGACCAAGTGGTAGCAACCCCGAAACGCGCGCGCAATTACATATGTAATATTTAATAATACCAAAACTTTGGTTATGTGTTATACAATGAACCGGGTTTCAATTGTTATATACCCCACGCGCCATATAATATAATTAAACGGTTACATTCAATGGTTAATGTAACAACAATGTAACCGCGAGCAAACACCCCGCGCAAATATATTACAACCGACATATGTAAATGGAACCGTGTGGCTGTGTATAAAGTTTAAACCATAATTTCAAACCGCGCGTTTAAACCTTGGGTTGTCAAATGCAATAACATTTAAAACCATGGTTTAGAAATGTTGTTAAAAAATCCCGCGCGTCCATTCACCAATGTAACACGGTCATATGCGTTCAAAGGAACCATGGGTCGAGCCAAGCCCCGGCCCGCCCCCCTTTACATTTAAAACTATACCACAACTTAAATAAATGTTTGTTGGCATAGTTAACAAGCAACAAAGGCGGGAACATTGGTTATCGGAGTGTTATGAAAGCTTGGGCGGATATAGAGGTTACTGGTTCGAACCCCACGGCCGCCAAACTTTTAAACCAAAAACCAAATAGCCAAACTATGAGTGACATGTGGCGCCCTCCGGTTGGGTCACGTGTCCTCATATTATTTGCTCATAAATAGACACGTGTCAACACCCGATTTGCTGACAACTGACCAATGAAAATGTGCCACATCAACCAACTGCCATGTTATCATGATGGTACGGCCCTGCCACGTGGCCGTACGGACTGCCCAGTCAACACTTTTTCCTGTTTGACTTTCCGAACAGATCGCTATATCTTTCGCTCCCGACGTCCGTTTGAGACGAAATGAATTGCGTTGGATTCGTGACGATGAGGGCTACGCTCACGTCTGATTTGAGGCAATTCCGAGAACGTTGATTTTTGGGCTAAAATTTGACCCCTGGTCCAGATTCTGATCACTTGGGCAGAAGGAGCTAACGCTTGACACTCTGGGTTTTCACAGCAGGGTGAAAGGGAAGGTCGTGGGTGCCCTTAAACCTGCATCAAGAAGTCGAAAGGTTTTGTGTTTAACTATAGAACGAGACCATCAAGGTCCCAGAGAATGTTTTGGCTTCGGAATCAGAGATCATTGACCAGGAGGTCGGACTCGTTCCCTGACCTTCCAAGTTAGGAACCATGAATGGAGTTTTTGTCCTTTAAGAAAATTGAATTTTTTTATGCCCCATCGTGGGTGTGTTACAAATTGGTATCAGAGCATGGTTACAACACTTGGCCTACTTGGGCTCATTTACGAGTTGCATAAGGAGATATTGTTATCTTCATTTACTCCTTGAGGAGAAGGACTGCAGATTGAACCTATGATTTTGGGAATTCCTATTGAATTTCAACAGAAGAATTTCTTTAACCCTTTGTCAAAGTGATAACTACTCTTATCGAAGTAGGGATATGCTAATTAACGTTTATAATAAGACTTGAATTTGGATAGCTGAAGGTGGCAGGGTTCTGTCAAGGATAGCTGAAGCCCGAAGGATGGATGACCTGGTGTTCGTAACACTGCTTCTAAGCATGGGCAGTTGGAACTCCAATCACTGATGATGGTGGATTATATGATGGTTAATACCTTTGTGGGATTAAAGGAAATATGATAGGATCAGGTAGGATCCTTGGCAGTTATAGTTATTGCTTTATATTAAAATCAGAGTATATAACTCCTCATGACCAGAGAAAAGTGAGATGGGTAAGACCCTATGGACGTTGAGGCAAGGATATTTCCTTGCTAAGACATTGTCTCATAAAGAGGAAAGTGACCCTGGTTGGGTATATCCATGAGAGAATGCAACATCAACACGAGATATGATTGTGAGATTATTCCTTTAAGTGACCGAAATCTCAAACTAAAGGACATTAATGATGAAATTAAACTATCAAGTGAATGCATTAGGTAAAATGGTGCAATAGATGCACTTACATATACACGAATGTGTATACATGATCATAAGGATGCTTGGAAGATCCTTGGAAAAAGGATATAGAAGCCTGATATGTCCATGTGTGTGAGTGACATGGAAAAGGTGTAAGCAATAAGCTAGCATGATGAATACTTAGTTGTGTTTAATTATGCTTGAGTGAATGGGTTTAATGCATTGCGAAGATTCTTAATATGAAGCTTGATATTGATCCTAGTTAGGTATAATGATATTAAATGGGCAAGTGATGCACGTGTATGATGAAAGAGTATAGTTGTAGGCAGTGGCACCATATGGTTGCCCTGATGAGGGAAATATAAAGTAAGAATTTCTCTTGTCTAGATTAAACGAATACTATGGATGCATGGTTGACTCCATTCTGAAGAGTCATGAAAGTTCTGTTCCAAGTAATAGATTGAGGGGAATGTATTCCCTTTCCTCAGGGAATACTACTATGATTAGATAGAAGGGTAAACGAGCAAAGATGTTATGTTGTCATAATAAGAGGCAAATGATTATGCCTTTGGGAATCACATGAGAAGGATTATGAACAATCCTGAGTTGATTGATCTTAAAAGTAAATATGTATGTGGGCTGTGAAATATACCTATGACAACTACATGCCGTCTTAGGATTATGAATATGGTTAAATACATCATGGATGTAAGTTAACAAAACTAGAATATGTATGGATACGTAATTAGGTACATGAAAAAGATGCATGTTTATATTCCTTAAGGAATATTTGGTAAACAAATAAAAGCTAACTCAAGGTTGAGTCTAGCACAGATAGTGATGGATATGCAATAAGGAAGTTGCATGCTGAAGGAATTCATTGTGGAGGAACTGTGTGAAGACTCTGTCAGGAAAACAAAGTCACAATCTTAATGACTATTGAGAATTAAGAAGTAAGCCACAAGTTTATATGAATACATATATATATATACCAGAATCCTGGATTACATTTTGAAAAACATCACGTAATGAGTAGAAGACTAATAAATGAATATTGACCATTTTGATAACCGAATGGTAATGTGTTGGATGCACAGGTTCATGTTCCATTATGAACAAAAAGTTTGTTATTAAAGCATGTTGTTGTATTCCAAAAAGGGTTAGGGTGAGGCCAAACCAAGGCATCTCAAGGAAACGAGCAAGAAGATCCCAACAAGGAGTAGAATTGCAAAAGAAGAGAAGAGACAACGAGGCCTTAGAAATAACTCAATTAGACTGAAAATTCCCAGGCGATTTAGAACAAATTTGAATAAGGGGAGAGCCCTCAATTCTTTTCTTGCTGTGTATTATGTTTTTCTCTCGGATGAGAAAGTTAGTATGCTGATGAAAGTAAATGTTTGGACATCGTAGTGATGATGGTTGTATTACTGTAAAAACAATTGAGAACTGTTGTGTTCCACTCATGAAAACATTAAGGATAATGTGATGAAGTTCATACATATATGCTAGGACATGTCTGAAAATATTTTATTAATTTAAATGCTATGGTACTTGAATTTTAATTTACATGACGACTAATGTGCTTATGATGTATGTCATGTGTAGAAATAAATAAGATTGGAACTGTTGAGAAAGACAGTTGCCAATAATGAACTACCTCAATCAGAGGATGACTATGAGAAGGTTCTTGTTGAAATATTGTTGAAGGGACTTTAAAAGTCCCCATGGAGCACCACTGATGGGGTAATATCAGAGGGGGTGCTAGCAGCCATAACCGATATAAAAATGTCCATGCCTATGTGGCACAAGGTATGAAGGGATTGGGTAATAATCCCTTCTGAAATGTTTTATGGTCTTAATGTTATGTATGAAACGTTGAAAGACATTTGTATGCCTTGGATACCCAAGTAGGGTATGATTCAGGAAGGAGAACCTGAATGATGGAGGCATGAACCTCTGGCAGTAAAGGCTGATTGTAATCCTCAAAAGAATTCATGAACTAGTATGTCATGAATACATGGACCAATCAAGAGACGATTGGAAACAAAAGTGCTCATAGATAGCATGTTGCATGGAATCGCTTCAAGGAAGTGCATATTTTCATAAAGGACAAACAATGGGTTTCCCATTGAGGAAGGAGGACCTTCCAACATTTCTACTCACATTGTATAGGTGTTAGAGAAAACCAAATTTGGGTGGCCATGAGTGTTGGCACCCTAGATATTAATAGAGGCATAATGCTTGGGTGCATTCATGTGAAAATTTAAAGTTTCATGTGTACTGATTTGGGATCGTGATCGGCCTATAGCAAGAAATATGGTCTTGCTATAAGAATGAATAAAAATGAATCAGCCATATGATGAAAAGGTTGGTTAAATTACAACACACCATGACTAAGAACCTGTCATAAAGTGTGACAAACTTGAAATCAATGTGAGTGCATTGGGTATGAATGTGGCCATGAATATTGGCACATTTCTTAAAATCCTTTGAAATGTTGAATTACATTTTGAAAGGTTTGGCATGTTGAAATGAGACATAGGCAAGGATTGAGATCCCCTTTTTATGTTTATGTAGATGTGATGAATTGTTAGTATGCATGGTTTTGAATACACACACACACACACACACACACACACACACACACACACACA
>JZKD02S0619525.1:231296-246983 GCA_000966675.3 Picea glauca
CTTGGATATGGCAGTGTTGTAAGCCCATAAGAAAGACTAATTGCCTGCTGAGCCAAACTGCAAGGAATGGTATTTCGTTTTTTAGAAAGTGAATTGGATTGTTAGTATGCACGATTCTGAAAATGTTTATGAGCCACTGCAAGTACGCGATGAAAATATAATGTGCATGAGAACTAACAATTTGTTTAGCTGAGGAATGAATTGTAGGAAGAAAGATTCTTGGATATGGCAATGTTTTAAGCCCATAAGGAAGACTGATTTCTTGTTGAGCTAAAATATTATGGGGAATAAAGTCCCATGCTTGTGAATCTGGTTCCGTGCAAAACAGATCTGAAAATAAACGAAGAGATTGGAAAATCTGTGGGTGACAAATTTGCAATAAAATTCTGAAAGTTAGAATTTATAATGATGTCTCGTGAATTTTGTATACCTGTGATACAAGTGAGAAGAAAATATATGTCCATAAAGGACAGATGAAGGCTTTCAAGCTGAAGAGAATGAAAGAGGCCATTGTTGAGACATGAGAAGCCCATGGTAAGTCATGATCCCTTGGAATATGTTGTATTGAGGTAACACAAGACGGAGGGACGCCTCAGCAGAGCAAGTCTGAGGGATGCCTCAACTGTAAGACTCGATACAGTCTCTGGAATTATTCCTGTGTGAGAAAACCTTGGCAAGGCAAGATGGGTCACCCGAGGGACTATATAGAAGAGAAGGGGATGCCTGAGCTTGGGCCTGGAGGGTGAGTGACTACAAGGAAGAGGAGACCTTGATAGTTCATGTTAACTATTGATTGGGATCATGCACACAATGGGTATGTCTGAGAAAAACAATGAGCTTGGATAACAAGACAGTATTTTGGATGCAACCCCACGAACTGCACAGATAAGTATTGTGCTAGATTATCAAATTTTCCTCTTGAATTTTGAACAACAGTGAGATTTTTTGCATAAAATTTTGATTAATGTGCTTGTTTTCAAGTAATTATTGAAGGAAGGTGATGAAGACTAAGAGTCTTAAAAATGACCTGACCGAGGATGAAGGTCAAGACTTCTGAAGTGGATGAATGAGAAAGGCATGATAGTTGTTTATGAGAAAGAACACCGAGGACGATGTTCCTTTAAGGGGGAGGGAATTGTAACATCCTCTTTCTGCCAGCTTGTAATTAATCATAAAATAAGATTACCATGCTAAGTAATGCGGATGATGTAAATGTATTATTTTTAAATTTCCCATAACTGACTGTTGGGGGGTGAAAACTTGAAGTACGAGCCATGATATCTCTAGAGGAAAGAATCAGTTAATGAAGGAAAGGACTGGTGGTTGAGAAATCAACCACCTCCATGAATGGAAGCATGGTCTGACTGAAGAACATCAGCCCAAAGTACTGTAGGTTCTGGCAGACCAAGCAGACATGATCTTTCTTCTGACAGTAGGAAGGTAAGATACATACACACGGGAACAGTAAAAACAAGAGGGGAGACAGAGAGGAGAGCAAGCAGAGCCCTCCAGCAGATGATGAATAGAGGGCCGCGAGCTTGATGGTGGGATAACGTCTGATAAACCTCATCGAGTCCGTGACAGAGAAATAAATCTATGATAGTATGCAAGGAAAGGGACCGGAACAGAAGGCCATGAGCTTGATGCTGAGGAAGCATCTGATAAACCTCGCAGAAGATGAGAAAGAGAAATGATCGTTGAGAATTGACATAAATTCCCTAGTGATATCATGGCTTGGAATGGGGGTGGCCAGAGTGCTAAGAATGAATGCCTCTGAGCCTCTAGTTGGGTGGAAAGGCGCACACCCACAGTCAGTTACTTGGATGCAACCTATAATAGATAAGTATTCTCATACCCTATGAAATTGAGCTGTAACTGTGTAATGAAATTTGATATAACGTGAATGTTTTCAGTGATGTGTATGCTTGCTTAGTAGTTGTACTGTATCCATTTTATTTTTGATTGATGGTGTATTTAGGAAAGTAAGAAATTATATGGCTCAGACATGACTTGTAGTCATAAATGCTTAATTCATGTGGTGGCTTAAGCTAGATCCACGAACTGTGAGTTCGTCGACCTTATGTACAGTTTCATTTACGCATGTCAACCCTCATAGTCATTTTGAGTCCCGTGGAGGACAGAGTTTGTTAAGCTCAGAAGAGATAAGCGCAAAGTGTGCCAGGAGGGCCACCAGAAGTCTTCTAAGGAAGTAGAGGGTCGAGTTCCCTCAGAACTGAGTAAGCTTCAAAAGCTCACGAGGGATAGCATCTTTAGAATATGAGTAAGACTCAAAAAATCGAGCTCACAGAAGAAGAATCAAAGGGCTGAGGTCAAACTCCATTGATGAAAGCTCAAGAGGGAGAACACACTGGTCGTAGATTAGCTGCAGAGGAGAATACATGGACCATTGAAATCCATGTCCAGATAGCGAGAAGAGAGTGTAGGAAGAAAATATATCTGATCCATCAGATCTGAAGCATGTGGACCAACAGTCATTGGATCTGAAAGAGGGTGCACGATACAAGTTACGAAATCATCGGGACCGTCCATCGGAAGGGACGCATGGCAAGTGCTCAACATTTTGCTGACTCACAACTTGAAGAAGTCAAAGATCCATTTGTGAGAATTCATGAAATGCTAACTCATGAAATGATCATAGCCATTGGCTATCCTGATATTATCAAAGACGTCCATTTAGAGGGACGTGTGGTGAGAGACCAACATTTTGTTGACTCGCAGGAGGGAAAGGTCAAAGGCGGAAGCAATGAGAACTTGTGATATGCAAAATTCTAATTCTCTTGAGAGTTGGGCCCTAGGTCATGGTGAACGGTCACATGGATGGAGGCCAAGGGAGGAGCTAGCATCTGTTAAGATCCTTTCGGCATTCGGGAGTCGCAAAGTTAGGTTTGTCTCACTCGCAATGTCACGATATGTTAATTCACTATGAGATCTGGACCGTTAGATCTAGAGGAGCACGAACCATCAGATTTGGGAGCCCCAAAATGGCGGCATCTCGGAAGTTGGGGATGTGAAGAAAGTTGTGACTAGGAGGTCGCAAGTCACGAAATTCTGATTCACGAAAGGAGGATCTCGACCATTAATCGAGAGGAGGAGCATAGATCGTTGATCTTTTGCAGAGCAGATATCAAGAAATCGGGTATCAGAAGATAAGAGGTGAGGAGTCTTTTGACTTCACGAAACACAACGTCCCAATAAAAGAAGGAATGAATCATATCGTTGGATTGCGAGAGTGTGTGGACCGTTGATCTGGCCTCGAGGTTTCGAAGATCGGGAGAACGGAGGTTAGCCATATCGAGGATTCTCGATACGCAAAATACCGAAACACCTTTTGAATTGGCACTTTGTTTTGCCATCATCATAGTTAGAGGGACCTAGCGAGAAGAGCTAGCTCCGAGAGAAAATATCGTCGATCGGAACATCGGGGATCATGAGTTCAGGAAAAAAGCAGTCAGGAGTGACTCACATGCAGGAACCCAAAGTCACGAAATGTGACGCACCATTTAGGTTCAACCTATGGTCATGGGAATGGTCACATGGGCGGAAGGAACTAATGCCCAACACTCTGGGTTTTCGCAGCAGGGTGAAAGAAAAGGTCGCGGGTGCCCTTAAACCTACATCAAGAAGTTGAAAGGTTCTATGTTTAACTATAGAACGATACCATCAAGGTCCCAAAGAATTGTTTGTCTTCGGAATTGGAGATCCTTGATGAGGAGGTCGGACAAGTTCCCTAACCTTCCAAATTAGGAACGATGAATGGAGTTTCTATCCTTTAAGAAAATCAAAAATTTTGATGCCCCGTCGTGGGTGTGTTACAACTTTGAGTAATCCACATCGATTTGAAAAGCCACATGGTAAGACAACTGAGGATGAACATTTGTGACATCAACCTTGATAACCTTAGATCCACACAGGTCTAGAGCTCCTAAACCATACAACAAGGCGTTCCTTTGAGAAGGCCACGTCTAAAGTACCTCCAAAGATGACATCGCACAATGGGTTTGACCCAGGTCTTCAACAATGGA
The DNA here is from genome assembly GCA_000966675.3 of Picea glauca. NCBI lineage: Eukaryota > Viridiplantae > Streptophyta > Pinopsida > Pinales > Pinaceae > Picea > Picea glauca. The sequence continues at coordinate 235,340 of JZKD02S0619525.1, forward strand.
ATAATTTTGGGCCTCTCTAGCATTAGGATTGTGCGTAGAGCGTTTAAGTAATCCTTTCGAAATATGTGGCAGAGGCTTTGGCCTTTCGATCTGCAAAGGGGTATCCAAAGGAGGGGGAGACTCTGGACCGAGACCAGTCGACGAAGAGATATAATATAGAGATCTATTGGCTATGTGAATCTGAGACTTGACCATATTCACGCATAGATGATCATTGTCTTTCACCAGAAAATTTTGATTTCCACCAGGTGAATGTCCGTTGTTAGAGGATTTATAGGCCATGTGTTGATTATTCGGAAAAAGGGTTTGTCAGCACATCAGGAAGTTGGGATAAAATCCTCACAGATTCCTCAAGTTTGGGGCATAAATGAGTAAGGTTATCATCAGTACAAATTTTATAAGGAAAATTCACCTTCCTCTTCTCTCTCTTGCCCTCACCAACATTAACTTGCAATCTCTCATTGTTACTGTTTTCCTTAGGTTTATTGTAGTTAATCCCACCCTTACGGTTACCCCATCCTTTCCTTATATTATCACCTAGTTTCCCGTTATCATTCGGGTTGGTCGATGACTGCACAACATGTACATCCTCCGACTAAATGGGAGTAGAGGATGCAGTCAAAATTGGTCCTGTTGTAGACTGGCTTAGAGACAAGTCCTTCAACTGATTTGCCACCAAATCTGTAGCCTTAGAATTTTTGGAGCCTATAATTCCATCAGCATGAGGCTCGGGATTTTGTATTTTGTTGTAATTAGACCTCGGTGCATCAGGAAGAATTTCGTACAGCATCCTAGACTGGGCATAAATGAGATCTAGTTGTTGGGCCTTGAAAATCGCCTCCTCCTTAGAGGTTACTCTGGATGTAGAAACATCATTTTAAATGTAAGGCAATAGAGATTTCAAAAACCATTACAACGGGAACTCTGGAGGAATGTAAGCCTTGATTAACCTCTTCCTTTTATGCCACTCTTGGATGTGATCTGAGGTATGGGTGGCCTTGTCCTGGCGAAAGGTTGACAAGATTTCTATGCCAGCGTCGTAATGGATTGGCAATTGAAAGTGGTTTAGGAAGACTAGAACTATTTGATTAAAGGTTCCATATGTCCCCCTTGGTAAATTGATATACCATTTCACAGAAACCCCTGCGAGGGTGCGTTGAAATAGTCTCAAATGAATAGAGTTGTCATTCAACGAGTTAGATGACCACCAAAGATGAAAAGTAGTAACATGATCACTAGGATCCTCACCAGTTTTTCCTTTGAATTTCATAATATCTAAAGGAAGCTTAGTGGGGATGCGAGGCCATAATGTATCGTGGTGCACTGGGTCATTCATCAACTTCAACAAATCTAGTAAATTGAGTGTGGCCAGAAAAGGGATTCGGGGTTGCGGCATATGAGCCCATGCTCCCGGGAAAGACTGTGGAATTACACCCCATCCAGGGTTCTTGTATGGACCATGGCCCTGTCCGGGATTAAAGTATCCTCCTCCAAACTGATTCATAAAGGGTAGGTTGGGCATCATTCCTGTAGGAACAATATCATGTAGGTTATAAAAAAATTCCCCAACTAGATGAGCTCCAGGGTGGGGGTTTCCCATGGTATGAAACTGAACTCCTGCGAGTGTAAATCCAGAGGATAAAGGTGGATTCATCATATTGAAAGTGTTAGACATGTTAGCACTTTGTAAGTCTGTCCGGCTAAAAGAAACACAACAGAGGTAACTGTTTCAACCGACTATAGGTTAGATTTTGACCCTTCCAACCAGAGAGGGCTCTCTCAGACATGTAACTATTTAAAATACTCAAAATATTTGGAAATGTGCACATAGAGGTCAGATTCTTCCATAGTGTAAAATTTAAAGTGGTAGGACAAAATGAAAGACTAGGGCCATTGAGCAATGGGATCGATTCCTGAAAACATATGAAAAGTTATAAGTTATGTTTCCCAGAGGGAACAGAGGAAAAATAGGTATGATGTCTAGCCAAATAAGTGATATGAGATGATGGAGGAAGGGAAAGGAAACACAACTATCAACAAGAGGCATCTAATAGAGAGAGAATCTCTTGGTATAGCGTTAGAAGAAGAAACATGAAGGTTGGCTACCAAAAATAGAGCACCAATCACAAGTGAATTCTGAACCAGGAACCAATAAGCATATAACAAGTAAAATCAATATGAGAAAGAGCACCGGCAAGGTGGATTCTTTCTCTTGCTTAAAAATTATCTATAGTAGAAAACACATTTATGAATATGAAATACAAGAACACATATTGAACATAAACAACGTGATGAATCTTAGATATCTAAGGAAACCTTATCTTCTTATATTAAAATCCATAAGAAATTACAAAGTTCTCCTGCTACAAGGCAGGCCCTTCTCCGGTAAGTCCCCCCTCTTTTATTTATCCTTTAACAATATATATATATATATATATATATATATATATATATATATATATATATATATATATATATATATATATATATATATATATAGATAAATTACATATGAGACCCAAAATGGATCATCTTCTCCAAGATTCCAAAAATAGATATCGGTCACAGAAGGAGTAACGTACAAAAACTGAACTCCTATTTTCTAGGAAACATTATAATAAAAAACTGACATATTTGATATTTTTACCCTGAATGCCACTTGTCTACATCATCACAAGATTCCTTGAAACATACTCGATTTATCTTTCAATTTATTTCAGGTTTGTGATCTCTTCATGTAAGGTGTCAAGCCAACCAGGTTGGTTTTCTCCAGTACCTTCGACTGTTCTAGCTTTAGTATCCTTCTTTCATCGCTTATTTATTTTACTCTTTCCAGCTTGTATGTAGCCTCTGTCTTCATATCCATTGATGATCAAATCCTTCATAATAGGATTCAATCTGATTTCTTCACCTGATCCTGGTTCATCTGTAGATTTTGTGTGAAATTTTGTTGCCAGTATCTGCACAACAAGCCTTTCTTTTTTCTTAATTGATAGTTTTGTCATACTATTCAAATTTACCGATTTATTGAAAGCTGCTGGATATTTCTCCTCCATTTCCTCTGGTTTTCCTGGAAGCAGGAGCCTATTTCTCTCAATTGTGAAAGAATTTGATGAATGTTTCGATTTGCGGTTATCCTTCTCTGGAATAAAATGTCAATTACCCAAAATAGAGTAATTTCACATGTTCTTTGAGTAACAGTCGCCATTGAGTGCTAATAATGGGATACTGACCAAAGTCCTTACAAGGATAACATCTTGTCACATTCGACCATCGATTTCCAATGATGAGTCTTTAAATCGGTTATTTGGCGGCGCTTTCTTGGCATATCATGGACGAATGGCGTCCAAACAAGTGTCTCAAGATTATTTAACTGGCTGTCAATTTTCCTTTCCACATGTGACCCTTGGATTTAACACGTTTAATGTTATTTGACACGTGATTTCAGGGTGGGATTGAGTGGTTTCGAGTTCACCCACTTTTCTCCCTGATATGCATTTGGTGGTGCCACATGATCTCGAGACAAAACCATGGTATTTTTATCAGCCCGCTTTCAAAAAATTAACCTTTGCACTAGTTCTCAGCCCGATATGCCCCACAACCGTTGATTTGTGGTGCCCATGATTTGTGACCCGCTGAGTCCCATCAAATTCATACTTCCGCTAGACTTAGCCCCGTTCGCTAGATGAGGCCACATCCTCCAGTTTGTTGCACCTCTACACCGATTTAGCCTCTTGCTAAATCCCGAGACTTGGATTCCATAAAAAAAATTGTTACAGTGATAACATGGGCTCCAACTGGGGATGCTATCCTCCCTGTGAGGTAGCAAAGAATAATAGATCTTGTGCCTTATCCATTGGAGCTTCTCTCACGATAGGTGTGTACTATACCTTGACCTGTCACCAATGTCTATTGAAAACCGAAGTCTGCACACCACTCTCACTTGAAGGTTGAACTGCTAACATAGAAATGACCACTTTATTTGGAAACCTAAACTTGAAAATGCTTAATTCACAATCTTATTCACACCTACCTACCCTAACTGCTGAAATGAATTGCCAATCAGGTGAAATCATAATGCCAATGCAGCCATGCCAACATTTTATCCACTGCTTGTTAACTTTTCACATGCTTGCTCCAAAGTCTGTTTACTGATAACCCCTTCAAGAAGTTGTATATGAATTCAAAACTTAGAATTTCAAAAATATTGGGATTGTTTATTGTTCCTAAGGAAAATGAAAATGGATCTTTCAACACATGAATAAAACAACAATCATATTTTACTTTTTCCACTGCATTCTTGCTTTCATGTGATTTAACATGTTGATTTCCACCAAGAAACAAAAAAATAAATATGTTGGAGACTGCTGGAAATAACAATATTCTGAATCAGAAGACGACGCTGGATGAAATGAAACCCCTGGTAGAAATAAATCTATATCTAATAATGACTTTTATTGGCCATCATCTTCATCCCTAAGCTTACAACCTATCATAAGCTGTAAATTCTGATTGTTAAAACTCTCCATGTAACATGCCACAGAGTCATGAAACATATGAGAAAATATTTATTTTCGATTAACCAAAACAAAAGAACAAGCCATATTCACAAGTGTGGGTTTTCTTTTATTTTCCTCTTCAGTCTTGGAACCAAAATATTCAAAGGAATCAAGTAAAACAACTTCTTCTTTATGATCTTTTTGCATTTATGATTGAATCATGACATACACTGTTTTATTGCCTCCCTAAAACTCTATGTCATCTGTTTGTTCATTTTTCAAAGTCTCCCTAGATGGGTTCTTAGAGCATTCATACACGTCCAAGCCACTTAGAATATGAACAACTAAATCATTTACAGAGGAAGAAAGACAACTTTGAAACACTTTTTTTTGTTGGAACTCTAGTTGGATATCTTTATCAATTACAGAACAAGGCAAATGACTTTGAACAACAACACTTTTACCAGATTTCTTTGTTTGCTCGTGATTGTCCCTTAACAATTCAAAGGAAGAGAAACATAATGGAAGATAGCTTTCATTTGCAAGTCTATTTTTTTCTTCAAATTCAACATCATGCCTGGAGGGTTTCTAATTTGAAACATTATTGACATTTTGCTCAAGCAATTTGAAGGAAGCAAAACATAATGCCAAGGTTCTTACTCCCGATTCAAAAATTTATTTAGATTGTTGAACCCACTCATTTTCAAATTCATCTTTGACCAATGGCTGCAATTTCTTGTGAATTTGTTTTAGTAAATCAGTGTGATTTGGCATCAACACACATTCCTTTGCTTTAATAATGATCTTAGCATTTTATTTCAACAATTTAAATGAATAAAAGCATAGAGTTAAAGAATTTACTTCAGCTGATTCATAACTTTCTTTTTTGTAATTGTGATATGTAAGATGAGTGTCCTCAATATACTGTTGAAAAGGAACATTTTCTGATAGAGAACATGCAGTTGGTTTTTCGAGGAGGTTGACATCATAGTCATCATCATATTCATCATATATAGGCAAATCAACAACATCTGCAATGTCATCTAACAAGAAAAATCTTAGAACATCAACCTGTTCCTCAACAAGTTGATTTGAAAACTCATTCTCTTGACTATCTACAAATGAATATATGAAACAATCAACTCCATGCTTATCATGGGGTGGATCAGAAGCTACAAAAGTGCCCTCTCTTTCAATAAGTGGAATATAATACTTTGCAAATCCATTAGCATTTAAAACTTCAAGAGGACCCATGATATCATCAATTTTAGGCTGAAGATTCCAATCAAATTTTCTCTGTTCATATTCATTTTCATGTCTTGGAGCATCCAACCCCTCATTTTGAATATGTTCACATGCTAGGATATTGTGTTGAATCTCCTGAGCATCATTAAACATTTGTTGTAAGATCTTAGGTCTTCTTTCCATAAGGAGGAAAGATAAATCTGGATGAAGAGTCGTGGCATACTGGAGCATGGTAGCTTCTTCAGTGGGTTGAATTTCTTTGGGAAAAATACTGGAAAACCTTCTACTGAATGTAAAAATAGTTTCTTTGCTTTTCCTTTTCAAAGCATATAATTTTGTAAGTTGTATATCCAGAGATTTCTTCTTACTCCAAAACTTCGAAAAAACACTCTTTAATTATTCCCATGAGATAATTATCTCCGACTGCAAATGTTTAAACCATTCTTTGGTATCTCCTTTTAAGGATTGTGAGAAGGCCCTCATACAAACATCATCATGGTCAATCTCAAAAAAATCTATAAAATGCTCAAACTCTTGGATGTGTTTTTCAGCTGTGATGGCATCATGTTCCCCATCAAACACAGGTAGGCACTTATAGTGCTTTGGAGGAAAATCATGAAGGATGTGAGTTTATTTTAAAGGTTTGTATCTATGCTGGGTCTTAGAGAGTGTTGGATCAAGTACATGAGGTGAAATATCATCCTTGGTTTCATGAGACTCATCAACTTGGTCATGGTTATCACATGGATCAGATGGGAGATCTTGATCAAACTCAGTGATAAACTAGGGAGGTATTTGTATAACTTTAAGAGGGTTATATACAATTTCAAGATTATCATGATCATCATTTGCATGCAGCAGGTGAAGAAAAATGTGTTTAGCATGTTCAGGAAAGGACAAAAGGTAATTAATAACAAAAAATATTATGTCTTGGAAAAAACTCAACTTTAGGTACTTGTTTTCTCCCATGATGTCCTTTCATACCTCTGTCAAGGGGTCTCATCTTCTAGTGGAGTCTCTAAATCACATTTGAAGCTTGAGTGGAGTCACCAATAAAGTCTTCAGGATACAAAGTCTTTGGACAATTGAGTCACCATAAAAGTTTTTAATTTCAGATTCTTGAAAATGAAGTCGCCAGGTGAATGATGTACAGTCTTTCTGTGTTTCAATATGTTTCACCATTAGTACTTAGATATAAACTTTGTCATTTCTCCCAGGGAAAGTTTCACCTTCGCTCCCCAACAATGACGCTATAATTTTAGCACTCTATAAGTCTGTCCGGCTGAAAGACGCACGACAGAGGTAACTATTTCAACCGACTTTAGGTTAGATTCTGACCCTTCCAACCAGAGAGGGCTCTCTTAGACATGTAACTATTTAAAATACTCAAAATATTTGGCAATGTGCGCACATAGGTCAGATTCTTCCATGGTGTAAAATTTAAAGTGGTAGGACAAAATGGAAGAGCAGGGCCATTGGGCAATGGGGTCGATTCCTGAAAACATATGAAAAGTTATAAGCTATGTTTCTCAGAAGGAACATAGGCAAAATAGGTATGATGTCCATCCAAATAAGTGATATGAGATGGTGGAGGAAAGGAAATACCACTATAAACAAGAGGCATCTAATAGAGGTTGAATTTCTTAGTATAACGTTAAAAGAAGAAACATGAAGGTTGGCTACCAAAAACAGAGCACCAATCACGAGTGAATTCTGAACCAGAAACCAATAAGCATATAACAATTATAATCAATATGAGAAATAGCACCAACAAGGTGGTTTATTTCTCTTACTTAAAGATTATCTATAGCAGAAAACACATTTATGAATATGAAATACAAGAAAACATATTGAACATCAACACCGTGATGAATCTAGACTATCTAAGGAAACCTTATCTGCTTATATTAAAATCCATAAGAAATTGCAAAGTTCTCCTGCTACAAGGGAAGGCCCTTCTCCGGTAATTCCCCCCCTTCTTTTATTTATCTTTTAACAATATATATAGATAAATTACATATGAGACCCAAAATGGATCATCTTCTCCAAGATTCCAAAAATAGATATCGGTCACAGAAGGAGTAACATACAAAAATTGAACTCCTATTTTCCAGGGAACGTTATAGTAAAAAATCAACATATTTGAAATTTTTACCCTGAATGCCACTTGTCTGCATCATCACAAGATTCCCTAAAATATACTCTATTTATCTTGCAATTTATTTCAAGTTTGTGATCTCTTCGTGCAAGGTGTCAAGCCAACCAGGCTTGTATTTTCCAGTACCTTCGACCATTCTAGCTTTAGTATCCTTGTTTCATCGCTTTTTTCTTTTACTCTTTCCATCTTGCATGTAGCCTCTGTCTGCATATCCATTAATGATCAAATCCTTCATAATAGGATTCAATCTGATTTCTTCACCTGATCCTAGTTCATCTGTAGATGTTGTGTGAAATTTTGTTGCCACTATCTGCACAACAAGCCTTTCTTTTTTCTTAATTGATAGTTTTGTCATACTATTTGAATTTACCGGTTTGTTGAAAGATGTTGGATCTTTCTCCTCCATTTCCTCTAGTTTGTCTGGAAGTAGGAGCCTATTTCTCTCAACTATGCAAGAATTTGATGAATGTTTCGATTTGCAGTTATCTCGCTCTAGAATAAAACATCAATTACCCAAAATATAGTAATTTCACCTGTGCTTTGAGTAACAGTCGCCATCGAGTGATAATCATGGGCTACTGACCAAAGTCCTTACAAGGATAACAACTTGTTGCATTCGACCATCGATTTCCAATTATGAGTCTTTAAATCGGTTATTTAGCAGCGCTTGCCTGGCATCTCATGGATGAATGGCATCCAAACAAGTGTCTTGAGATGATTTGACTAGCCATAAATTTTCCTTTCCACATGTGACCCTTGGATTTAACATGTTTAATGATATTTGACACGTGATTTCAAGGTGGGGTTGAGTGGTTTCAAGTTCACCCACTTTTCTCCCCGATATGCATCCAGTGGATCCACGTGATCTCGAGACGAAACCATGGTATTCTTATCAACCTGCTTTCAAAAAATTAACCTCCGTGTTAGTTCTCGGCCCAATATTCTCCACTAATGTTGATCTGTGGTGCCCATGATCCGTGACCCGTCGTGTCCCATCAAATTCATACTTCTGCTAGACTTAGCCCCATCCACTAGATATGACCCCATCCCTTAGTTTGTCACACCTCTACATCGATTTATCCTCTTGCTAAATCTTGAGACTAGGATTCCATAAAAAAAATTGTTACAATGATAACAAGACAGAATCAGAGTGGAGGAGGAAAAGTTAAAGGGCAGAAGAGATGTAGTATCTTGTCTGCTTGGTTGGTTACTCCATCCAGGATAATGAAGACCAGGATTAGACCCAAAAAATAAAGGAGTTTGACCTTGGATCGAAGGATTTACTTGAGGAATTTGAGTTCCACCAAGAGATACAGGAGTATACGGAGGGGCCATGCCCCCAGATCCAATACTAATATTTGTATTTGTTGTTGGAATAGAGGATGAAAGTTGCGATGTGAGATTAGGAATACCATAAGAGAAAGGGGTATAGGTCGAAGGTATGTACTGATAATTATAACCCGAAAAATAAAAAGAGACGTCAAAGGATTTGTTACTATGGGTTGAGAACCAACCGCAGGCCAGATAGGGGTGGCGAATGCAACCTCCGGTGCTACAACCGAAGTGTTTGAAGGAATAGAAGGAGTTCCATTAACTACAATAGGTACAAGAGTTGAAGGACTCCCAATATCATTCTGACCCAACTCAGTACTCATACTTGTATAACCACAAGTCTGATAGGTGGAGGTGTGTGTACCATGTGTGATAACTTTGCGCCTCTTGGAAGTCAAAGAATCAAGATTTGGTGGTAACTTCAACAAATGGAAAGACCGAAAAGGAGGTTGGTCTAGCTCCATGATGACTCAAAACTTGATATGTAAAAACAAAGTCCTAACACCAACTATCAACAAAGAGCACACCAAAAGAAACAAAAGGCCAAATGCACACAAACAGATAAAAGGTTGAAAAGGGGCCTCCTGCACTAGATATGGTATGTCTCTCCCAAGAGGGGCCTGAGACTCCCTTCTAAACATTGGACATATTAGAATCAGTTATAAGGGCCCTCATGGGCTTAACAACTAGTCGGTCGGATCCCCCCGGAGAGGTAATCTTCCATAAAGGTTGTGTGTTGTTTGACCCTTATCTGACTTAGGGTACTCACAGAATAACCCCTACAAGTAACCTATGTGGTACCTATGTCAAGCAAATAAAGCCACCACGATACAACCAATGCGCAGGAGAACATTTGTAAGTCAGATCTACTATATGGGCAGGGTAGAAAAGCCCAAAATCTTGAAGGCATCGCCTCTCAAGGAGGTAAAGGTACTAGAAAGACCCCCAAATATGAATAGATCCCCATAAATATTCCTAACGCTAGGAAGGTATTAGATGGCTATCTCTGCAACCAACTTTGCACGACCTCGTGGTTAACTCCAGTGTGAGTGGAGTGTCCTGACGACACCAATTATATAATGGATTTAACCACTCCCTTAGTCAGACACATATGTTGATTTCAATATCTTTAGATAATTTTACTCACAAAATCTTATTCAAAGGCTCTATATCTTACACTAGTTAGTGTACTCCTGAAAAAATAAAATCGTTACTAATCAATTTTAAATTAATTAGTGTTAGTTTTAGTGGCTTTGTTTACTCAAAAGGTGTGGAAATGAAACTTGTGACGTTATTACTCAGCATATCAAATAAATATGAATATAATGAAAAGTCTACCTTCAATTCTCTAAATATGATAAGCTTTCAACGAATGCATCTTTCAATTTCAACACAACAATTCAAAAAAGATGCAATCTTTCCATGAATATCAAAATTAATATTAAGCAACCAAATCAAAGAAAATGCCAAAAAAATGCACAATATTTTTTCTATTTTCAATATAAGGAAATGAAAATGCAAGGACTGAACATAAGCCTGATAAATAGACCCTACTGCAAGCAAAAGAAAGCAAGCCAAGAAGGATACCAACAAGCAAACACCTAGACCAAGTCTCAAGGACAACCAATGGAAAAAACAATAACGAGAAAGAAGAACCGCCCGAAAATCCAACCAAAATGAGGTTTCCTATCATTCTGAAAGTACTCAACAGTTATTACAGAGACCTAAGAAGACTCAACAACCATCAAAACTCACCCAACAACCACCAAAGTTTTATGTGTATGGGTCTCCTGGGGGTGGTTTGATTTTAGGGATTAGGTTTTGATCAAGGTTTTTCTCCATCTTCACTGAATAAAAACTACATTTAAACAATAACAAAAGAATATTACAAACTATGTAAATATGCCATTCTTACAAATACAAAATTCAGATTTGGAATAAAACCTACTTGGAAATGAGAGCTCATCTATCAGAAACCCCAAGTGCCATTGATGCCAACCTCCCTCCTACATGCATGCTTAGATTGAACAAAAACCAAGTCAAGTATAGGCCAAGTAAACAACAAAATGCAGGTGTGGGTTGAAGGAAACAATATAGAGAAAAATGTGCCAGGGTAGGAAAAATGAATAGAGGAAAGGGTCACATTTTTTTTCTTACACAAAGGAAGGCACACACATTAATAACATGTGTGCGCTTTTAAAAACAAAAATGTGTTATTAATGTGCATGTATTTTTTTCACATGAAAAAACTACATGGATTCAGCGTGTCCACGTACATGTTGATTTTGTAGAGGTTCAGAAAGGATTGATGCTATTTAAATAGGAATTCATGTACATTCCTAAAGCACATGTGTGTTTTCATTGCAACAATTATGGGAACCAACTTGATGCACACACACACATACATTCA
>JZKD02S0619525.1:246993-257911 GCA_000966675.3 Picea glauca
TATGATGTAATGTAATGATGTATTAGTCCTTTAAATGTTTGATTATGTACCTGGTATCTCCTTGAGATGGAGTGTATGTAATGCATGTACCTTTGTTTATGTAATGTGTAAAGGGAATATCATTGTAAGACCTAGATAGACATGCATACTCCTTTGTCATGTGTCCCCAATGTTTTAGTGCAGAAACCTCTAGTATAGTATTTAACACTAGGAGTGGGCCAAGTCATGGGTCAACTGAATGCTCCATGGGTGGACCATGTTGGTTGTAGACTATGGAGGTTCCTAGAAACCTTGAGTTTTTTTTAGGGGAAGTTCATCAAGACGTTGAATGAGCCATGTATATGAAGGACATCCTATCAGAACGACATATGCAATGGTTAGGTACCCATGCATTTCGGTGGATGGTAATTCCTTTATATGGACTTTGGCAGTTTGATGGATGCATAATCGAGGTATGAAGTGAAAGTACCAGGTTGGACCACATATAAACTTTGTTGATCGGGAGGTGCTTCGATTCAAGAGGACTTGGAGATGATGAAGACCTGACCTAATGGAGGTTAATACAAGTAATCGTTAAGGGGAAATGTTGGGGAATGTAACTCCCTACTTGTCTTATGTGTGTACTCATGTTTAATTATTGAGTTATTGGTCATGAATTGGTAGAGTTTCTAGTCTCTATGAGAAGGAGTTTGTTTCTAGGTTGTTGGAGGTTGTTGGAACTAGTTGGTTTGAGAGATTCTCTCTAACTAGATGCCTCCTATATTGGTGCGTGGTTGAGAGATTTGATCAACTAATAGATCAAGGTAGTTGTCTATCTTGATACGTTATTGATGTATTTATATATGTATTCTATTTGATTGTGAAATAGAAGAGAGTGCATCACAATGCTTGTTTGTGTGATTATTGTCCACTCTCCCTCTCCCATTTCCAAAAAAAAACATGTTTGTTCTCTTTAATACAAAAGATTAACTAAACCATTTTCTGGAATTTCCTCCCACATTGATAAAAGTAGAAATCCCTAATTTGGATTGCTTGATATACATGTGATAAATAACATGGATCTAAGTTTTACAATTTTAATAAGTTTTAATTTTTAAGAAATGATAATGAAAATTTAGGAGAAGAAAACTATTTATTTATTTATCAAAGTTACACTTGAAGGGATTTGGCATTGTTTGAGGATCACAACCTTAGTTATTGTTTGGAAGATTAGGTGTAAGGCAATGCTTGTTTATGATGTTAGACCACTGCATTCCTTTTGTTCTATGTGGCAGGATGAAGTTCACCTTCAACTTCTAACCAAAGGAGATCCATTGATAGAAGATGCATGTCTTTGGACCTAGTTGATTATTCTGAATTTCTTTCAGTTCTTGTTTCTCTAAGGAAGAGGATATGATCTCATATGCATATACTCTTCCGTCCTTTTTATTCTATTTTTTTGTAAACAAACAAGAAAAATGGGTTATATTTGCAACATTAATTCTTAAAGGAAGAATGACAAATAACATTAAGCATTGTTAAATAATCTCTCTCTATATAAGTGATTTAGAGGATCATTGCAAAGGTTTTCACTAATAAAATTGTTGACATCACGCTAGATTTAGTTACTAGGAATCAATGGGCTTTGTCCCAAGGTTAAAAAATTGCAATGTTATGTTGAACAGTTGGTTTTCATTGATGTCAACCCTTGGAGAGTGTTCTTGGAGATTAATGTCAACCCTTAGAGATTGATGTCAACCCTTGATGAAGTCCGGTAGAAAAATTCTGGTAGCCCTGACGATGTGGTTTTGGTACCCAATGTTGAATGAGGAATATGGACATGAAGGACAATGTAATCGCAGGTAAGACTATCATCGTTCCATTTTGGGTGATATGTGTTACGTCATGTGGTTCCTCACATTAGTGATATATGGCCTTGTGAAGTTGGAGGACCCTCAAGAGTATTCTAGAAGCCCCTAGAAGGTCAACAAGAAGTCAATTATTCTACAAAGCTTCTAGAAAGTCATCAATAAGATTCCTAGTCAAAGTGGTTGCAAAAAGAAAATAATTAAAACTAAATTAGTTGTAACAAGAGACTAATTAAGGAAAAGTTAGTTGCAACAAGAAAGTGGGTTAGCCCTAGAATATGGAAAAGGGGTAAAATAGTTACAAGAAAGCTTCTAGAGGAAGGCACTTGACAAGTATAAATAAGAGATCAAGAGACTCATGTTAGCACCTATTGCATATATTGAATATCTATTTTGTGAATGGTCATTGACATGTATAATTGACAAATATGAGGTTGTGCAAATATGAGGAAGCGAAGAAAGGTTGACGACAAAGTATGAGAGCTGCAGAGGGGAAGGGTTTCTGAAAAACCCTAATAAAGTAGATCCTCGCGGATCACCATATAGATTTCTAGCGAGTACCACTTGTGGGTTAGATAGTGTTTGTCCAATGAGGAACTGGTAAATTTGTCTAAAATGTTGATACTAGGCTACAAAAATTGAGCAAGGTATGGTTATCCGAGGTCAGATGTTCCAAGTCAGTCACACAACTACATGTATGGTTATAAGTTTGTTTTGATGGATGTATGGTGATGGTACATGGTTGAGTTTTGAAGCATATGCTTGAGGCATATCTTGGATGCATGGTACATACCCTTGTGTATGAATTGAGGCATTTATGTTGAGGTGTATTGTTGGTCATGTTAGTAGTTCTTAGTAGTATTATGGAACTTGGTTTATGAGGAATATCATGAGTGATATGATACTAGTTTGAGGGATATGCATGTACATGGTTGAGGTATGGTCTCGTGAGCTTGGATAATCTTCTTAGAGGTTCTATCAGTTGTATGGTCCTTGTTGTAGTGAATGTTATGAGATAGATCTGTTGAAGTACATTGTTGGTACAATTCGTTTGGTTTCATTGGCATATCTTGTGGTACATTGTGAGGGGATTTTGTTAGTGGTCGTGGTATATGATTAATACATGCTTGAGGCTACATAACAATGAGGTTTTGGCACATGATTTGATGTAATGGTTTATGGTATTCAATATATGGATAGTGTGATGTATTGCTAGAGGCCTCTTGTTGGTTATCTTGATGTATGTATTTGGTATATGGTTGATGTACATTGTTGAGATATATAGTTGATGAGCTGGCACATATATGAGGTGTATGGTATGGTGATGTTGGTACATATTGATGAGTCATAGTTTGGTTTGTTATTGATACATGATTGGTGCATGCTTGGTACATTGTTAGAGGCACTTGTTGGAGACATTTGTAGTGATCTTGGCACATGGTTTATGGATGATGTGGCATACATGTCTTGGCATATTATTAGAAGCACATATCGATCTTGGTTATGATTTGTTGTGAGTGGTTTAGGTTGATGCACATCTGGGTGATATTGTGCAAAGTTGTCTGGGTGGTTGATCTATGTGATTAGATCTAGTTTGATTGATGAGATTGATGTGACAAGTTGTTGGTACAGGTTGTGATAGGTTCTTGGTACAGGTTGAAATGGCATATTGACAGTGAAAGGTTGACAGTGGTAGTGACATGTTGTCTACATTTTTATTTCAGGGCAACAAGACGGGGAAAGGATAAGTGGTTTTAGCCACATTCTGGTTGGAGCTGGAGAACATAGGGGGTTGTAGCCTCCTTCTAGTTGGAGCCAAAGAATTGGGGAGTTGGACCTTCCTTTAGGTTGTAGCCTAAGAAATTAAGGGGTTGGATCATCCTTCCAGTTGGAGCTAGAGAATTGGAAGTTGGTGCTTCCTTGAATGTAATTCTTCTGACATACAAGAAACATATTTTGTGGTTTTCTCCCACATTGGGTTTCCATGTAAATATTGGTGTATTGTGTATTTGTGGATGTGTCTACTATTTTTTACTATGCACTTATGAATGATAATGTTTATGATGCAATAATATAATGATGATGAACTGATGAACATTGTTGAATAAGTTAAAAGAATATACATTGGGGCTAAAAGTGGTTTAAATTGTTCATATTGATTCACCCCCTCTCTCAGTATTCCAACATGTTACACAATCTCGAAGAATATTTTCATATGTTAAAGCCTATGAAAAAAAAATTATTGTAGAATTAGATATGGAGAAAATGTATGAAGCATTAGCTTGGATTTTTTACAATAATGTTAGAGGTGAAATGTTTTTTTAATAAAATGCTTAACATTTCCATTAATATACAAGAAAAAAAACATGCACTTGACAAAAATAGGGTCATGGGACGACTGCCACAAGCTACCATCAGGAAGCACAAAGTCTATCCAATCAAAATTGGCCATTCAAGGCCACAAAAATTAAAGTGTCATAAAGCCCAAGGTAGAAATAAATAAACACATAAATAAATAGGGTATCTAGCCAAAGAAAGTGAACTAATCAATACTTTGTAGGAATTTAAATTGTGCCAAGAGGATTGCCTTTGTCCTTGGGAAAAGTCTCCATCTTTCAGTGATGGGATCAAGATCAACCACTATGGGATTCTATTTGTCATTTCCCTACATGGGTTCTTCAGTATGATTTGGTTTGAAAATGACTAGAGGAACAATGGGAAACTTTTCAATGCATGGGAAATTTGGGGTTCTTGCTCTCGACTAGCACCTCCTCCTCCCTTGATGTTCACTTACAGTGCAAATTGATCTATGTTGGTATCCTTAGCCGCTTGAATATTTACAATGTGTAAAGTGGGTAGTAGAGCTTCCTTTAGGTTGCATCTTGCTCATGGTCCATGGTGCATTGGTTTGGTAGTTTATAAGATTATATAGGTGGGCTACTACCATCTCCACTTCTGTGTCTAAATTTAACTTTGTAGAAACAACTAGGTACATAGTAGAGACTCTTCTTACTAGGTAAAAACAATTTTTTGTTGAGAGTTGACAAATAGACATTAATTTCTTATTTTCCAAAGATGATAGATTATATCAAATTCTAATATAGTCATATGTTGAGTCGAAATCTATAGCCCAAATGATGGAATCTCCCAAAAGGGAAACCTTCTAAGGGATATTGGATGGTTGCAAGGAGTGAAAAAACTTAAAATCCCATGCTTAAGTTGACTGGGCATAATTACAAAATCAGAACAGAGTGTTTTAGGTTTTTTTCTTGCCACATAGAATGCATTTATGGTGAGAAATTCCTAGGAGTTTCAAGGAATTCCCTATGGGTAGGCGTTGATTTCATTTCTCTAACCAAAAAAAGAGTCAATCTTGAGAGATAATCACTATGAGGAATAGGAAGTGCTCTACTTTATTTTTAAAGTGGTGGTTCTCCTTTAAGTCTTTAAATATTGAGAATTAGATTCTAATCCTGACATCAATGATTGTGGATGGGTCTAGAAGGATATAATAGATAAAATTGAATAAAATCCTCCAACATGATACATCAAAAATATTAAGAAAACACTTAAAGTGAAATTCACGTGCGAGAACGCATGCACACACACAAACACAAGTGGGTTAATTCAATTGGTTTGAACACATTGTGTAAGACCTCTAGAGTTGGCATGATTGTGAACTCTCCTCCACTGAAGCCTCACACAAATGAGATGCGAAAGGGAGTGATCAGTTCACTTGAAGAAGAAAAAATAACACTTATATGGTGAATAAAAGATCTTTGGACGTGTTTTCATGCCAAGGATGACTTTACCAAGAAAACGTGTGATGAAGGTTAGGTGGTGATTTGACCAAAGAGTCAGTTGGGTGGGTGGCCTATCAAGACATGGGCACCCCACCAAAGAAACAAACAATTGGTGAAGATGGGTGCATCGGAAGAATGCGCACCCAATAGACCAAATGGAGAACTTGAATTGGGGAGCTCAAACACCTTGGGTGCACGTCATGCCAAGGGGAGCGAACCAAGGAAATGAAGAATGGACACTAGCCAATAAATATACCAAGAGTGGGCGTGTACTTGGAATGAGCACCTAATAAAATGAAAGGAAATGAGTTGGATGTGAAGAGTGCATGCTTAGACAGGGGCACACACTGTTTGGTGAGTCGGACCAACTTGCAAAAGTGGAAAAATGACTGAAAGTGCACGTCGGCTCGCGGATGAAGGAGCACATCGGTTGGAAGGGGCACATTGCTTGGCAAGGGCACGTGCCTATAAAACCAAGTGTGAGAATCATTTGGAATTCATTGAAGGAAGAGGGAGAGATATTGATCATCGCATATTGGGAGTTCTGTGGCAGTGAACAACAGAGAAGGGTGAGTTTCTTCCCAAGAATCCAAGTAGACCTAGGAGGGTAACTTGGTCTACCTTAGGGAGGCATAATCGAAGAGCAGGTCTATGCAAGTCTTTCTTGAAAGGGAGAAAAATAAAAAACAAACTTTGGTAGTGAAGGGAGGTCGCTCCCATATGAAGCAAAGGCAAGCTTGAACCGATCAAGGGGGAAATCCAATTGAGGAAGGGAAACAAGCATTCAAAAGATGAATCATGATGAAGCAAAGTTTCATTCGACAGAGGAAATGAAGGAAGGGTGCCCAAGGGAAGCTCGATGAGTAGAGATGTATTTTTTTTGCAACATGTTTTTGTAATGAGCGAAAGCTCCTTGAAAACTCTTTCTTTGTGTGTGGCACGAGTTGAGACTGGCACAATAATTTTTTGTAATAAGAATTTGTGTATTAGGATGGTTTGTCTACCTACACATAAATGTTTCATTTTTCACCTATGTATGAATGCTTTCTCTACTTGATGAATTTTTATAAGTATAAGAAAACAAAGACATAACTTAAGTAATAAACAAAATAATAAATGAAGGCGTAGTATGGGTTGAGAAATTTGGTAAGGTCATGCCTCTGGATGAAAGGTGTTAGTGTCAAAAAGTGATTGGGAGCATTGGGTGTTTCCGCCAACTAACCACAGGATCTCCATGCACATGATAGGTGGTATTAGAGAAGATTGCAGAATGAAGTATGGGTCACATGTAGTTAGTTGAGCATGTTTTCCACTGTGACAACTTCATTCCATACACAAATGAGACTTGTGCAAGGTGTCCTGATGTGGAAGCATTCCAGGGCCTAAAGATAACAGACAGAGAAGAAGGGTTCAATTGAATGCATGGTTCAAATCGTAGCTAAGCACATTTTCCACCGTTACAACTTCATGTCATGCACTACTGAAGAAGTTGAGTTAGTTTTGTTGAGAATGCGATCAAATATTTCAGACAGAAGTCGGTTAACAATAAGTCACTTGATGATTGATGGGTATGTGCATGGTGTCTTAGTGCAGAAGAACTTCAGGGTGCAAAGATAACAAACAAAGAGAGTGGAAAATGGGTTTGGTTGGATGCAAAAGATAACTTGATGAAGTTTTTTGTATCATCAAGTTGAGTTGAAGGCTTGATGTAAAAAGTCTAGGTGCACATAACTGAGATGAGTTCATGTTGGGCTTTGTTATACACAGAAGTTGGGTTTGGTTGTTGTAGACTTTCACTTGTAGCAATGAATGGATGCGACAAAATGTGTCGTGAAGCTTGGCACCATGGTAATAGATGAAAATTGAGGTATGGAAAACAAATCGGTTAAGGTGTGGTGACTTGGGTGCATCACAATTTTTGACTTAGAAAAAAATGAACTTGCACTTGAGCCATAACAAGGAGGTTGGTTTGCAAAATCATACTTGGTGGTTTGAGACAAGTTGTAGACTTGTGAAAGTACGAATACTTGAACCATGAGGTTGCCAAAGATGTTGTGAACAAGTATGATTGATTCAAGTGATTAGAAGATATTGATTGTTTTGGTGGTTTCATCAATGAAGTGCAAATGGGGAGTCTTGGATGAGGAAAATGGTGATTTGTTCATATCATGACTTGGAGAGGGAAAGTGTTGCGACCTTCCCTAGTGTCACGAACAATTCAGAGTGCCCTGAGGGAGGAATATGCAAACAAGGGCTTGGAAAAACAACTTGGATGAGTTCTAGAAGGGGGACTTAGACATATTCGATGACTGAGATGGGGACGAGTTGGAATGTTGTCTAAATCTCTAGTGAAGTACATTGAAGGGCTTGTTGTAATGAAGAAGACAATGAGAAATGAATTTCATTTGAGAAAAGGTCAGATGAGGCAATTTGGTGCATGAGTGCCTTAGACACTTTGGTTGAGTTATGAGGTGACTCAACTGTTGCAAGAAATATCCAAATGATGGTGTGTCTTGGTAGAGGAAAGATGATTCATTCCAAGAGGTGAACAAAGGTAGTGAAGAGATGACCAAGGAATTTATTGGAAAAAAACTGAGATGGGTCAGACTGTAAACTAAGTGGATCGGGTGATACAGTCATGCTCGTGGTATGGGACATGGGATATGAAGAGCATTCTCAAGATGATTTTGGATAAGGGATGGATCAAAGATCCATGGATAATTGGCTAGGATTAGCAGAGGAATTGGTTCGAACATGTTTTGGCATGTAATTATTTGGGTGACTTGATCCACTTGGAACAGTTTGGATAATACATTGAGAAACTTGTGAAGGCAGTTTGTGGGCTTATATAGATTGGAGGATCACACATACAAGATGAAATGACACACGAATGATGAAGTAGTGTGGAGGCGAGTGTTGATGTGTGATAATTTTGCACATAGAGAGGTTCATGGACAGGTGATGAAAGAGACAGAAGGTTGATCGATGAATCCAAGCTCACACTTGACTTGGGTAGTCTTATCAGCAAACCATGGTTTCATGAAGGGAACATTTGCAATAGCGATGAGGTAGAATTGGGAAGATGTGAACATAGCAAATTTGGTTGGTCGCATGTGTGGTAGACATGTGGTGATCTTCTTGAATTTCGGATAACTTGGATATGAGATAAGTTGGGTGAGATGATATAAGGAAGTGGCAACAAATTTCACAAGAAAAATGATAAATTTGAAGGAAGACTTCATTTTGGGGATCAATTTGACGTGGAGTTGGGCCATCGTGTAGGAGATCTTATGGTTGTACTATCTAGACAACTCATCCGATAGTTACAAGCTAGAGCACAATGAGATGGTGAAAGGGTCAGACTTCAAGAAAAATGATTCATTTATGCAACACTTGGGTGTTGTGGAAAAACTTCATGATGGATTTGGATGGAAACAACAATGAAGGGGAAAGTACAGTATTTCCTTGATGTTTTTGGGTTGGGAATGTGGTGAACAATAGACAGAAACAACTATGATTAGTTGAATGATTACATGCTCATGAGTTGAGCGTGAAGTTGGATTATCTACCCAACTTGTTTGAATCATGGAGGTATATCATGTATGGAGACATAACGAACCTTATTGGGAGTATTGGAATAGAATTTCATCACACTGGTCCAACAATTAGACATTTTTATATTCTAGTTGAGTTTGCGATAAAGGTTGTGATCGCAGTAGAGTAGCGAATGAACGTCATTGATGATCGCAATAAACAAAGTATGTAGGATTGCCAACATGAAAATGATTTTTAGTGGGGGAGGGTGTAAGACCTATGGAGCTTCCATGAGTGTGCACACTCCTCCATCGAAGCCTCATATGAACAAGCTAGGAAAGGGAGCGCTCAATTCACTTGATGAAGATAAAAGAACACTTATATGAAGAACATGGGATATTTGGGCATGTTGTCGTGCCAAAGATGACTTCACCAAGAAAATGTGTGATGAAGGTTAAGTGGTGACTTGACCAAAGAGTTGGTTGGGTGGGCATCCCATGAAGACAAGGGTGCCCCACCAAAGAAATGAATGGTTGGTGACAGTGGGCATGCTAAAGGCATGCACACTAAGTATACCAAATAAAGAACTTGAATTGGGGAGCTCAGACGCCTCGAGCACATGTTGTGCCAAGGGGAATGAACAAAGGAAATGAAGAATGGAAACTATCTAATAAATGAACTAAGAGTGGGCATGTACTTGGCATGATCTCCCAAGAAAATGGAAGGAAACAAGTCAGATGAGAAGATAATGCACTTAGACAGGGGTGCACACCCTTTGGTGAGTTGGCCCGACTTGTGAAAGTGGAAAATTAACTGAAGGTGTGTGTCGGCTCACAGTTGAAGGGGCACGTCGCTTGGAAAGGGTGCGCGCCTATAAAAACAAGTGTGAGAATCATTTGGAATTTGTCAAAGCAAGAGGCAAACATCTTCATAATAACAGATTGGGACTTTTGAGGAAACAAACATGAGACAAGGGTGAGATTATCCCTAAGGATCCAAGTAGACCTAGGAGGGTAACTTGGGCTGCCTTTGGTAGGAAAAACTGAAGAGTATGTATGTGCAAGTCTTTCCTGAAAGGGAGTAGCAGAAAAAATGAACTATGGTACTAAAGGGAGGCCTCTCCAATCTAAGGCAAAGAAAATCTTGAACTGAGCAAGGGGGAAAGTGAACTAAGTCAGGGTAGAAGACATTCTAAAGAGGAAGCATGATGAAGTGAATTTTCATTCAACAGAGGCAATGAGGGAAGGGTGCCCAAGGGAAGCTCATTGAGTAGAGTTGTATTGTTTTTGCAATAGGTTGTTGTAACGAGCGAAAGCTCCTTGAAAACTCTTTCTTTGTGTGTGACACAAGTTGAGCTCAACACACTCCTTTTTTATAATAATAATTTGGGTATTAGGTTGGTTTGGCCGCCTATACATAACTATTTCATTTTTCACTTGTGTATGAATGATTTCTATGCTTGATGAATTGTTCTAAGTATAAGAAAACACAAACATACTTAAGTAATAAATGAAGTAGGAAGTGAAGGTGTATTCTGGGTAGAGTAATTTCGTAAGGTCATGCCACCGAATTAAAGGTGTCAGTCTTGCACAGTGACTGGGAGTGTTGAGTGTTTCTTCTACCCAACCGCAGGGTTGCCAGGAACGTGACATATTTTTTCAAGGAAGAGTTCCTTGTGATATCTCTAATTCTAGTTTTATTGAGATTTGAGTTTTGATGCATCCCACTAGGTTA
>JZKD02S0619526.1:0-15824 GCA_000966675.3 Picea glauca
CTCTTTGAATGGATTGATCAACTCCCTATTATCCTCCTCTATAACCAATGAAGGAATATGTGAGATAAAATGTCCACATAAGTACAAATCCATTCCCCCATTGTTAGAGTAGAGAGATTCAAAATGAACTTAATATATTCAAAGGAAGATAGAACTAGACCCTCTGGAGAGGTGATTTCCTCCACCCTATTTCTCCATTGTCGAGCCTTGGACTATTTATGACATAAATGTTTTTTTTATTATCATCGACATGAAGCCACATGCTTCTAGATTTCAACCTCCACATTTCCTCCTCCTTCTTTAAAGATATTTGATACTTTTGATACACAATTTTTTCTTCCTGTTGCATGGATGGGGTTATTAGGTATATCTCTAAAGTGTCCTGAATGACTTCCAATTTTTTTTGAATGTCCACTACTTCTAATCTCAGAGAGTATAATTTTTCCTTTTCCCATAGCTTAAGTGATGCCTTAGTAGCTTTAAGTTTTTTATCCCAAATATATACTGGAGAGCATGAGATCCATTGACTCCAAGATTGAGAGACCAGGGGAAAGAAGGTATGGTAATCCATCCACAAAGGATTAAACCGAAAAGGGATAGGACCAAAATTTCTTACTTAGAAAAAAACAAAGAGATGTGATGATGATATGAGATTACCTAGGGGAGGATATGAGAAACAATCAACCCAAGGTTTGCTAGAAAAAAACTATAGACTATAAAACAATCTAACCTTGTAGTTATATGCCCCATACCTACTCTTCTATTATTCCAAGTGAACTTGCCTGTAGTTGGATGAATATAAATCAGGTCCATGTATAAGGTCTTCCATGTTTTCTCTGAATGGATATAAAACAATGGACATCCCCTTTTTCTCATTATGAAGGAGGGTGGTATTAAAATCTCCTGCAATAATGTAACGTCCTCTAGCCCATCCGAGGGACATTATGGTGTGGAAAACTCATAAAACCAAAATTTCCGTTAACTAATTTAATTTTTTACAGCTAATTAATTTCCTGTAGCTTACAACTACGAATTACAACCATATTTAATTGCTATTTGTTACCATTATTTAGATGCATATACAACATGCAAAAATTATCATGAAATGCAATTAGTAAATCAAAAAAACAACACATAATAAATCTTGTACACATAGTTCATGCACAACAATCACACACATAAAAATAACACAACAACAAGATAAAACACATCTTTTAATTTTGTTGTGCGACCAACTACTTAGGACAAACATTCCACCCAACCATAGATTTATTGTTCCAAATCTCAACAACAAATCACCCTCGAGCTGAGGATGGTAATCCAAAAAAGAGGGTGGTCTCTTGCTATCCAATCATAACTCATAAACTCACAAGACATATGATATTCACCTATAACTATCTCAATTTTCCACTAGATCTCTTCCTCTTTACCTGCCCAACCCAAAAAATGTACCCCTTCATTGATCTCAGTTCCTCGGGCATCCCATTCATTTATCAGGCTCTCTATGCTACATGCAGCTAGGAATCTCTCATCTGGGAACTCAAGGGAACTTGTTTCTAGGAAAAGTACCAATTAACCACAACAAACACTTGTTGTTTTAGTGCAACCCACTATGGAGTCCACTCTCCAGGCCTGAAAACTTGGTTCTTTAGTCTTCAGCTCCAAAACACTCAATATATGCTCCAGAATGCTCTAGAATTTTCCCTCCATGGTTGCACCAGCCCCATTTCTCTTTTCTTTCCCTCTACCTACTACCCATGCACAAAAAATCATTGTGTAAAAATTGTTGTCCCAACCCATATGGATTTCTCTCCTTTGGATTGCTTTCTTAACTCACACAATTCCCCAAGATGATGGTACTCAACCCCCATGTGCCTCATAAATATGGGACGTAACTACTCACACACACACCGTTAAATGTATTTAATGATTGGCTTTGGGAACTCTCAATAAAAATTTAGAAGGTTCATACACCAATATAAAATTCAGGAAAATGAGTTGAATTAATATACATGGGTAATTCCCCTTGGACCCTTCTTGGAAATTATTCTATATACTCCCCTCTCTTCTAGATTATTTCATACCCCATATCTGTCCATGTCCCCTTAGTAGTCGACATCACATTTTATTAATAAAACAAGGAAGTACCATTCACATATTACATCACTTCGACTATAACCACACATTATATCTACATAAGAATTAATTAAACTGGGAATTATAGAGGGGATGTTTCATTCCCCCTCCCCTACAATTGTGCACCATCCTTGGTGTACACTATTCCGATATACATATATGAAAATTTACATTACAATACTTAGAAATACAAATTCTGCAAATTTACAACTCCAACAACATTTCCAACCATAATCTCATTCCTCTCAACTCGCTGACCCAAGGAATGCACCATTCATTTATCAGAGTTAACCCAAGGGGTATGCCATCTGTTTATCATAGCTAACCCAAGAAATGAGCCATTCTTTTATCAGGGTCCCCAATGGAGTTTGCTAGGACTCCGAGATGTGGTTCCGAGACTCTAGTTGCTCAAAATGGAGTCTTGCATTATGTTTTCTTCAAAATTGTAAAACAATTGTGGGTATTCCTCTCGGATGTTTTCTTCATGCTCCCATGTAGCATATTTAGGACTGTAGTAGGTCCATTGAACCTTTACCATCCCTATGGCCTTGTTTCTGATCACTTTGACTTTCCGGTCCAGGATGTGTATTGCTTGCACCTGGAAATCCCCTTCATGCTCCACCTGGATCAGATTACAATCAATTATGTGGTTATGGTCAGGTACATATTTCTTTAATAATGACAGGTGAAATACATTATGTACTCTCATGAATGCAAACAATGCTAGCATGTATGCAACTGGTCCTATCTGTTCTATTATTTTAAAAGGCCCACAATATCTTGCTGCCAACTTCGGTCAACTTCCTAATCTTAGCGAACTTCTCTTAGCCTTCACTTTTAAAAACAAATGTTCACCCACTTTAAAATATCTAAACACTCTATTATTTCATGCATAACTTTTTGGCCTATCATGAACAACCTTCAATTTATTTTTTATCCTTGTCATTTGTTCTTCCATTTCCTTCAATAAATCTGGCCTAACAACTGCTTTGTTTGTTGAATTATCTCGACTCACAGGTGTGATACCTTTTTTCCATACAATTCTTCAAGCATACTCATTTTCAATGAGGCTTGATACATTGTTGTAAGCAAACTCAACTAAATGAATATAATCTTCCCACTTTGATGATTGGTCCATCACATACATTCTGATCATATCCTCAATTATTCTATTGGTATTCTATGTTTTCCCATCTTACTCTGGGTGATATGTTGTACTAAGATTTAAATTTGTTCCAAATCCCTTGTACAAACCCTTCCGAAAATTGGAAGTGAACTTTGGATCTCTATCCGAAACTATTGCCCTGGGCACTCCATGCAGCCTAGCAACTTATTTCATATATATGTCTCAATATTTGTTTCCTTATATGTAGTCTTTACTGGAATAAAATGCGTCGCCTTAGTTGATTTATCAACCACCACCATGATGGAATCATGTTGCTTCATTGTTTTGGGCATCTTAGTAATAAAATCAACTGTAACTACTTCCAACTTCCATTCTGAAGTGGAAAATGGTTGTAGCATCCCTGCTGGATGCCTATGTGTAGTCTTCACTTTTTGGCACTCTAGACATTTGGCTATGTAATTAGCCACTTCTTTCTTCATCCTTGGCCAAAAGTATTGGCTTCTTATAATTGCAACCGTTTTTTGATATCCCGGGTTCCCGACATATGGCACATTATGCATTTCCTTCAACACTACATTTTTCAACTCACTGGAATTCGACACATATACTTTACCCTTGTACATAAGAATTCCATCATCTTTTAGCTCATAAGAATTAAATTTTTGCTGAAAATTACCTTGCTGTAATGTTTCTTTTATTTTTACATAATGTTGATCTGAATTTTCTGCTACAATAATTTGATTTTTCAGATCAGTCCTGTACATGCTAATGGATGCAATATGAACTTCACGAGCTCTCCTGTTGATTACATCAACCACTTAGTTTTCCTTATCTTTTATATGCTTAATTTCATGTCATATTCACTCAGAAATTTTGTTCATGTTCCTCTTCTGACTTAGTGTAGACACTTATATCATCTAGGAATACAATTACAAACTTGTCCAGGTACTCCCTGAACACTCCATTCATCAGGAACATAAATATTTCCGAGGAATTTGATAGTCCAAATGGCACTACCATGAATTCCTAATGACCGTATCTTGTCCTAAATGTTGTTTTACTATTGTATTCTTCCTTAATATTCACTTGATGATAGCATGATCTCAAGTCAATCTTCGAAAATATTCTTTCACCTTTCAGCTGATCAAATAAGTCATCAATTCTTGGTAAAGGATACTTGTTCTTGATGGTGGCCTTATTCAACTGTCTGAAATCAATGCACAACCTTAAGGTTCCATCTTTCTTCTTTACAAAAAGAACCAAGGATCTCCAAGGTGACACACTTGGGTGTATATACCTATTCTTTAGCAACTCTTCAAGTTGCATCTGCAACTCCAATTCTGGTGCTCCCATTCTATATGGTGTCTTGGACATTGGAGAAACTCCTAGAAACAAATCAATAGAGAAATCAATGTCTCTCTTTGGTGGAAATATTGGAATTTCTCTAAAAACATCCTTGAAATCCCTCAAGAAGGGATGATCTTCAATGCTTGCCACTTTATCTTTGGCCACCTCTTCCATATGGGTTGCAAAAATCTGACATCCCTTCCTAAAAATCTTCTTCAACTGTATAGCTGAAATTTCTCTAACAACTACAACTCTTGGAATCCCTTGAATCTTGCCTTACCTCCCTTCTTCATCAAGACATGTAATTGACTTGTTGTAATAGTCTAAGACAATATGTTGTTTTCCAACCAATCCATGCCAATTAGAAAATCATATGAACCCAATCGTATGATGTTTGCATCTACCATTGTGTTGAGTCCATTCATGTCTATCTGACAATCTTTAACCAACTCATTGATCTTTCTCTTAGCTCATGTGGTTAACCGAACTAACCAAGATTTCTTATCCTTACTCATTTGCAAGTGAAATCCTCCAACAATGTTAGAATTTATGTAACTATGACTAGCTCTAGACTCAATCAAAATCGCTATGGGATGGTTATCAATCTTACCTTCTACTTCAATCATGGGGGATTGATACTCAACTTGCTTGTTGTCTAATACTACACAAATACTTGGCATGCTTCCTCCCATTTCTTCCACTATTTCAGTGTCTTGAATGTTGTGGAAAATCCTCATTCTTTCTCCTTTGTGAGGTAAATACCTATATAAATGATTTCCCTCACATCCCAAACATTTTATAGGTTGTTTTCTTAGCCTCTTTCCAAATGAATTTGCATTTTAGTGCTCATTTTGAGCTGATTGACCTTGCTAATTTTCTTGGGTGTTATTCTTGAAAAAGGGTGGTTTAAAACCTTTTGGCCTTTGATCCTTTTTCCATTTCATCTTGTCATTCCAATCCTTTTGGAA
Organism: Picea glauca; assembly: GCA_000966675.3. NCBI lineage: Eukaryota > Viridiplantae > Streptophyta > Pinopsida > Pinales > Pinaceae > Picea > Picea glauca. Next base: position 5,578 of record JZKD02S0619526.1, read on the forward strand.
AATTGACCTTCCTCTACTTTTCTCATAAATATGCCTTACTCTCCTTATGGTTTCCTCCAAAGTATTGGGGTTATCATATTGTATCTTGTCACTCTAGAAGGAGGGTAACCCACTTAGAAACCTTTGTATTTTGACCTACTCATCCTTGATGAAGTCAACATACTTCAAAAAATTAAAGAACCTCTTCTCATATTCCTCCATTGTCATGGTTCCCAACTTGAGTTCAAAGAACTCTTTAATCTTCCTTTCATAGTAATTCTTGGACAAATATTTCTCTTGGAAATATCCTTTGAACTTCCTCCATGAGATCCTCTTCTCAACAAGGTTCTTGGCTTGATTAAGTTGATCCCACCACATGGATACCTTTCCTTGCAAGTGGTAGGTGGAAATTATAGCTTCTACCCATGAGGGGTAATCATGCAGCTCGAAATATTTCTTCATTTCCAATGACCAAGACTTTTCCTCTTCTCCTTTCCCGTGCTCATAATTGAAAGTTGGTGGCTTAATCTTCTTGAGCTCACCTTGTAAGATGTCTACCTTAGTCCTTCTCCTTTACATCCAAACAAGAGAAACACTTGGGATGATCCCTCACCTTTAACTTGTATGATTTATTATTGTGTACTTCCTTGGAGAATAATGGCACCTGCTCCTTGACTATCTATCATTCCCATGATCATCCCTTTTTCTATGGGATCTAGATGCTGATACTTGTCTAGCACTAACTACTTGCTTGGTGCCAGAGTCTTTGTTAACCTACTTATGCAACATGTTTAAGCTCTAAATTATCTCTTCTTGAGCCTTCATAATACTTTCATTATAATCTCTATAGCTTTTCACTTCCCTATGCAGGCTTCTTAGAGTGACAGGCTCTTTCTTAACTCTTCTTCCATTTGACTCTATTTCAACATTCCCCATGCTGACATGTAGACCTATGATCTCTTCTTCATGTCTGTAAGATCCCTCAAAATCTTCCATAACTCTATTCCTCATATAATAACTAAAGTTTCCTTCATATACCTCTAATTTTGCAAGAAATGTGCATGTAATAATTGTTGTTAGAACATGCATAACATCAAACATTTCATCCATTAGAATACATGCTATTTCTTTGCTAATTTATGAAATAAAATTTATGCCAATTAAAATTCTAGTTCCTTAGATGAATTCCTCTATGAAACATCTTTCCATAGGCTATACCCATGCCTCAATCTGAGTTTTGAGCGAAAAGTTACAACATTTACATGCTGCATTTTCTACTTTTTTACTGCTACAAAAATATCTTTATTAATTTCTTAGAAAATTTTCTGCCCAAATCAAATTTCTGGGTGGAAATATGTCTTCTAATCCTTAATATCTTTCCAACAACTATTCATTTTCTCAAATATGAGCTCAAAGCTGAAAGTTATGGTCTAGAGAAGTTTAGTTTGTTTTACCCAATTTATCCCTGTATGCTACATGTGTCTTATTTCTCTTCCTGCACATTTTTAGGTACCCATAAACAAAATATGACTCCACCACTGGCTTCTACGGGTCATAATATTTATATCAGCTGCTCCTATTCCCCAAATGAACTTCTGAGAATGGATTTATTCCTTACGGAAATAAATTTGGTTCCAAAATTTTGTCCCTTATTGTTTTGCCTGTAACTTTCTCATACGAGCTCCGTTTTGTGAACCGTTTAACTCGTTGGATAATTCTCTCCGATTTCTTTTATTTGAGTTGTAGAGACAAAGTGTGCATTGGTACATTTTTTTATTGTGGGTTTTTATTGGCTAAAAATTTCCTTTAGGGCCTCATAAATGCCTCGCAAGTTATTGACCTTCAAAAACCATAAAAAATCACATAAAACTGACTATTTTACTACTGTAACATCCCTTTAAATTTGAACTGTTGATCTCAAATCACATCAAATCTGAGTCATTGATTCAAACTCCATTGAATTTTGATGAGTGATGTTCTCCTTTGGCATGTACAACTCTTTCCCCAAACTATCGACTCTATTGTCGGTCATTGACCCAACTCCCCGATGATTGATTTGCACACAAATCTAAATCAGTCGATTCGACCGTCAGATGTCGAAAATACTCGTTGGAGAAATGAAAAATCCTCATCAATTTGGCTGATTCCCAACTATCAACCCATTGACAATCGACGATCCCCAATGACTGTCAAAAACACTTCCCCAAATCGATTGACCTGATCATCTTTCATCGACCACTTCTAGAATGACGTGGCATGACACGTGGATGCTAATGTGGCAGCCATGTCATATTGATATGTCAAATTGGGTGACATTGCATGACACATGGATGATGACATCATCATCCTCTTTTCCTTCATTTATAATCAACCACTTCTCTTGGACAAATGAAAACTCTAGTCACAATCTACTGATCCCCGATTCATCGGTCATCGACAATCAACATTCCCCTTGGACGCATGAAGCCTTCACCATATTTTATCAATCCTTGACCATCGGCCATCGAAGATCCTCTCTGGATGTGTTAAAATTTTGTCAAATCCTATCAATCCCCGACCATCGACAAGTTTCGTTGGTGAACTTTAACACTTAGAAAATTTGGCCAAAATATGTTGATCCATGATCATCGACCATCGATGATCAAAGACTTCTTTTGGCCGAACTCAACTCTTTTCCGAACTCATCGATTCAATTGTCGACAAGTTCAACTGGAAAACTTCAAACCCTCCACAAATATCGCTGATCTGACCATCGATTGTCAGTGAAATATTTTGATGAACTCCAACACTTAGAAAAATTTGAGCACAATCTAGGGGAATCTGGACAATCGATTTCCTTCAACTTACAACCACCAAAATTGAATCTCGGTCGTTAATTTGCTCAACCTTCAAAACGAATGAAACTTTATGAATTTTTAAATTTATCATGACGAATCTCAACTGTCGATCTTGAGATCAAAATAGATCTCGATCGTCGATTTACTAAACTTCCTACAACTCTACAACAACCATTAAAACATGAATTTCGACCATTCCAATTCGAATTCGTCCGTGCAACGTTGAATATTTACTCCATTAAATTTATTAAATAGATTATAGTCACTCAAACTCAAATTTTACTCATGAATTTTTGGATTTCACTCAAATTTCCCTCTATTCCCCCCCCCAAATTCGTCACAGACAAGTCTGCAATGACACTTTTTTCTCCCAAATTCACAAAGGTTCAAGTGCATACAAGCCTGATGTTTGAACCAGGTGCTCTAATACCTTAGTGTAACATGACCCAACCCATCCGAGGGACATTACGGTGCAAAAAATTCATAAAAAATGAATTTTTTGTTAACTAATTCAATTCTTTTACAACTAACTGATTCCTATAGCTTACAACTACGAATTACAACCAAATTTAATTGCTAACTATTGCCATTATTTAGATGCATCTACAACATGCAAAAATGATCATGAAATGCAACCAGTAATTTAACAAAGTAATATATAATCAATCTTGTGCACATAGTTCATGCAGAACAATTATAAACATAAGAATAACACAACAATAAGATAAAACACTTATCTTCTAATTCTATTGTGCAACCAACTGCTTGGGATGGGCGTTCCACCCAACCATAGACTTACTATTCCAGATATCAACAACAAATCACCCTTGAGCTGAGGCTAGTAATCCACAAAAGAGGGTGGTCTCTCACTATCCACTCACAACTCATAAACTCATAAGACAACTTATATTCACCTACAACTATCTTGATTTTCCACAAGCTCTCTTCCTCTTTGTAACATTACCCAACCCCTAAGTGCCCTTTGAAGAGATGGGGTGTCAATTTTTTTCTTCTTCTAATCATCTAAATGCCCTTTTTGTAAGCATGCCATCGTTGTTTACTCGTCAATATATTTATAATGACTATAAGTTTGCTCAAAACTAAGCTTTGGGTTAAAAGTTATAACCACTCAAAGTTTCCGGGCCTTCATCAACCAATAACCATCTCATTACCACGTGGCATCCACATGGACACTTATTATTCATTCCATTTAATGTGGCAATAATACATTAGTTTCATGGGCCCATTGCTTTGGCTCACCTTATTATCCCATAGTTAACCCCCACTAAAAAAACTCCGACGATGATAATATGAGTACCTTCCCCAGATCTGACGACTCTCGACTCTTGATGTAACACACCCGACCCCTAAGTACCCTTTATTAAGGATGGGGCATCGAAATTTTACTTCTACTCAAAGATATCGTATCCTCTTTTTGTGATCTCCGTCTTCTTCTACTCGTCGATACCTTTCCATCCACTATCACCGTGCTCAAATCCGATTTCGGGATTAGAAGCTACGCTCTCATGTAACACACAAGATTACAGGATTTCAACGTTTGATGCTAAATACCCATTTCTCTACTCACATATCCTCTGGAGTCCCAAAGCCCTGGAATCATGGCATGTAGCTCCGTCCTCCAACTCTTTTGAATTATCAAATTACACCACCCCAAACCTCCAGAATTCCGAAACTATGAACTCCCGAAGGGTTCACACTTACACGTGGTGGTGTGTTAAATGCAGAGGAAAGGGTAGGTGGGTCCGGGCCTTCGAACGATTTACCTTAGCGTTCCAACATACCAAGCTCCTCGAAGTCCCAAACTCCCAATATCCTAGGTACTCCACTAGCCTTTAGGCCAAGCGAGCATGCACCAGGGGGATGACACGCGACAAAGGGCATAGACGACAAATGGCCCCATTAATGGGTGACACATGTCACACTCTAATGAGCATATAAGGGTGGTAAAAATAACAAATCAAGGTGACACATGGCATACTGACCATGGGTCTGCATCACCCTAGGTGATGTCAGCATGACACATCACTTCAGACTGACAACCTCCCAATACCCCTTATATCCCACGTTTGAGATGGGTCCATGTAGATCCATAGATCTATGGACTCCATTGCTTCGTAACTTCGACGTTCAAGGAATCCACTATGTAATATTCTCTTTTCTCTCAGAGTGGTTAGCGTCGGGCTGACCAAATTCTAGATCCAATGGTGAGGAGGAATCCCAACACGTCCTCATATTAACGATTCGTGTTTCTTCACAACTTTGGCGTTCGAGGGTTCTACCCGTTTAACACTCCCTTTCTTGAGAGTGGTCAACGTCGGACTGATCACTAATTAGATCCAACGGTTAGGAAATGTCTCGAATCATCCTCAGATCTATGACTCTCGTCACTTTACGAGTTCGACGTTCAGGGGTTCTACTTGATTAACACTCCTTTTCTACCAGAGTAGGACTTCTCCGAAGTGCTATACACAAATCCTTCCACTGGTTGATTGAACGATTGGGATTGGTTCTCAATGGACTCCCCAGATCAATGGTTCACATTAATTCACAACTCTAACATTTGGGGGTTTTGGTGTTATGACACCTATGTTCTTCCAAAGTGGTCAATGTTGGACTGACCACGACGTAGATCCACCGGTCCAGGAAGATCCTGAGTATCCTCAAATCTACGACTCACGTTACTTCGCTACCGGTAAGTGGGTCAGTATTTAACGATGGGACAGATCCCACGACCATGGTTAGGAAAACCGCTAGATGTCGGTCAATCTTGCTGGTAATTGAACTAGTAGGTTTACTTTGGTTGTTTTCAAATATTGTAAGGTTATAGCATCCTGGAGCTCCGAACTTCCAGAGTTCCGAAACCAGAAAATATTAGCTCCTTTTGGACCTAGCGCATGGTTCTGAGGTCTTAAACATATGGAAATTATTGATCTCTAGAAACTACACTCATAGTTCTTAGCCAAGATTTGGTTAAGGCCATGGGAAGGAGCCCATGGTCTCTTGCACGACTGGTTTGAAGGGAGCGCTTCCCATTCGCGAAGCTTAAGTTATAAAACAAAGAAAGTTATTTCTTGACCAGTACAAGAACCATAAAATTATTCTTAGATTCATTTACATACCCACGTCTAACAGTTCTCCAGTTGCTAAGAAGAGGTGAACAAAAACCATGCAAATATAGGGGCTCACAGAAAAACAATAAGCATTTCTAATGATTAATAAAACAATGTAAAATTTAATCATAAACACAAACATTCAACCATCACTTCAATTCCAATACACATAGTATAAAAATACTTATCAAGAAACCAGAATCGTGAAGCAACTGCTGAGAGGGGTGCCCATTTCCATCCAACTGTAGGCACAACCACTTATGAATGGATTTACCTTTGGCCACCCCCTAGCTAGATCATGATGCTATGAGAGAGAGATTTTGTTCTTGTTCAACGATAGTCAGAGATGAAGATCACTCTTCTCCTCCCAGAGGAACTTGCAAAAATGGTTTTCTCTCCACCAAGAAAGGGGGGCTGCAACGAGTACTTCCTCAGTCACTCATCTTCTTTGCAACCTCGTTTATCAGCTTGGATTGAAAATGATGCTAGAAACTTCTTGCACCTAGTAGAGCAAGTTTGATTCTCAGTTCTCTTCAGAACCAAAGAGTTGCATACACTCTCCTCTTTCTAGAAGAATGGTCTCTCGAATCATCTTCCTCACCAGTCCTCTCTACCCACAAATCCATTCTTTTCTTTCCTTCCTCAACAAGATTGTGTGGGTCTAATTCCCCAATTCGTGGTCAGGTCAGAAAGTCTTTCAGATGGGTACTCTTCCCATCTCCTCATTAACTCTTGAGGAGTACTTTCCAACTACCAACCTAACTGGTAACTTATTTCTGGGTCAGAGGACTATTCTGGGTCTAAGTAATTAAATCTAGTAAGGTACTGGTCTGGTGGGGGTCATCTCAACCATTTCTGGTTCCCCTCACCATATCTCTCATAACATCATGATCTACCTTGGCAATCCCCTTCAAAAGTTATGCAACACTATCCATTTTTAATTAATAACAAAAATACATACATTACCTTTTATAACAAAAAGGTTCATCAATTCCAACATACACACATATTCCGTTTTCCCATAGTCTTTTGGAAAGTTGTAGTTATATTTACAAGCCGGGGGAAACAAGGGTGTTAAAACCCCCCCTGCCCCCTTAAAGGAACATCTCCCTTGATGTTCTACCTGTAGATGTGCTCTATATGTACATAAGTAAATAAAAATAGGTATGCCTGTTACATGGCATCCTCCATTTCCCATGTAGCTTCATCTAGACCAAAGTGTTTCCACTGTACCTTGACTTGTGAAATGGTTTTGTTCCTGAGTGGGATTTCCTTCTTGTCTTATATGCATTATGGATCTAGTAGGAATTCTCCATTTGGTTCCACCTGAATCACAGACCAATCAATTATATGATTAGAATCATGTACATTTCTTCAATAACAAAACATGGAAAACATTATGTGCCTTCACTGTGGGAGGAAGTGCTAGTCTATATGCTACAGGTCCCACTCTATCCAAAATTTCAAAGGGTCCACAATATCTAGGTTCTATCTTGGCACAAGATCCCATTCTCAAGGATCTTTTATTGGGTCTAACTCAAAGATACACACGATCCCCTGCTTTGAACTCTCTAGGAGTCCTCTTTTTGTCTGCATATATTTTTTGTCTATCCTGAGATATTTTCAGATTCTGTTTTATCTGAATTAATTGTTGTTCCATTTCCTTTAGCATATCTGGCCCGATTAAAATTCTGTCTACTGGGTTATTACAACTGATTGGAATATTGCATTGTCTACCATAGAGGGCCTCAAAAGGGATCATCTTCAATGAATCTGGATAACCATTGTTATAAGAAAACTCTACCAGTGGTAGGTAGTCTTCCCACTTCTTGGGTTGATGCATTACATGAATCCTTAACATATCCTCTAACACTTGGTTTATCCTCTCTGTCTTCCCATCAATTTGAGGGTGATAGGATGTACTAAATAACAATTTAGTTTCAAAACTAACAAACATAGATTTCCAAAAGTTTGAAGTAAATTTTATATCACGGTCAGTTATGATTTCCTTAGGCATGCCATGCAGTCTAAATATTTATTTCATGAAAATAATGGCAATATCTATTTCCTTGCAAGTTTATTTGAAAGGACTAGAGTGAGCAACCTTTCTCAGTTTGTCCACAACTACCATGACGACGTCGTTCTGTTTGGTTGATTTTGGTAACCTTGTAATGAAATCCATGGAGATGGTTTCCCATTTCCATTCTGGGATTGGTAGGGGCTGCAACAACCCTATTGGATGCCGATCCTCTACCTTACCTTGCTGACATTCTAGACATTTAGCTAAGTAATTATCTATGTCCCTTTTTCAGCTCGATCCAATAAAATAGTTTCTTATTGGCTGCGATAATGTTTTGATAACCAGGTGTTGGCACAGGGGTAGACCCAACATTCAATGCTACAACAATGCAACAACAAAACCCTAAATACCGACCCTTTTGACAAAACCTGCGAAGAAGATGAAGTCTCACCCGAGGTAGAGGCATGGGTGGTTGCAGAACTCAAGTGTCTACAACCTTAGCTGGGACAAAGATCTGTGATTGTAATACTTAACAGAGCACTTAGCACTGACAATTCATAAATATTTAACCACTATCTACTCCGCAGATAAAACAGAGCATTGCATCATTCATTCAGATTTGATGTATCTAAGCACTTATCATAGAGAGGTAGGTTAGATCTAGCATATTCAAGCACTAAGCACATTCAAATAGGTCAGATCTAACATCCATATACATCATTATCACAAAGCATAAACAGATCTATCTATCTTTATCAAAGCACTTAGCAAGTAAAGACATAAACACATCAAGACATCGCACAAAGCAGAGCAACACAACATATAAGTGGTTCACCCCCACCCTAGGGCTATGTCCACCAACTCTTCTTCTTTATTATCTTTGTCAAGATTCTTATAGGCACATAGTATCAAAATCCTACTCTGCAGAAGAAATGATCTCTGAGCACACTCTGCCAGATCCTCCTTCTTTGAGCTAGGGTACAACACCAAGCCTTCTTACAATTACTTGCACGTAGCTCTGCAAGTCTCACATAGTATGCACAAAGCATCTACAATACATACTTAGCACTTAGCCCAATATCACACAAATATGCATATCTTGTCACCTCTTACATAGCCTAGACACCTATTTATACTTTACAAAGTAGGCCTAAACATGGGTAAACCCATGGGTCGACATCCCATACCCGTTACATAATCCCAAATCCAAAAAAGTACCCAAAAAGGAGTCGAGATCCCGTGATCTTTGCTTCATCTTGCGCTTCACCTTCGATAGGTTGTTGAAGTCCCAAAATAGGTCAAACTTGAGCAAGGATCTCCCAAAACTTGGTCAAGGGCCAACAAGCCCACAACACTCACCTGCAACTCATCCCGAGTCACTCAGATCTGGGTAGTTCTGCTTCAAAATCCTCGAGATTGGCTCGAGCTACTTCAACTTGTTTCTATGCCACAAACTCCTATCAGAAAACTCTTAGATGCTTGCCTCATTCACAGGTCCCTCTAGACGCTATTCAGCTGCAGTGACAACCTGCTCCAGTTCTTCTCCTCGGCCTTCGACCTCTGTGAAAAATTGGTAAGCCTTATCTTGTACAGGTTGGAGCCTTTGAGTTACTTACATAACTCGGCTCTAGATAGTGTGGATCTGCTGCTAGGTGGTGCGTTTCTCTTGGGATTACTTCATTCTTTCCATAGCTAACAGGGGCTTCAACTGCACCTATATCGTTTTGACTTGATACTTTGCCTCTTTGAGCTATGACTCCAATGCCTTCAATTCTGGATTCTCGGTGAGTTGCTCATAGGTCTGGGCACTGTGATCAGTGAGTTTCTTACATTCCATAAAAAGAGATTTTATTCACTCAACTGCACTTCGAGCAGTTGCTTCTCTTTGATCCCTCACATCCTGCGGGGTCTCGGGCACTGGGCGAAGCTCTAAGTCTGTGATGCGTTTTTGTAGCTGTTGGATAAATTTTGTGAAATGCTCTACTTGCTGTGTGACTCGGTCCTCTACCTTTATTTCTAAGACTATCATAGGGAAAAGTGCTCTGCTGACCGCTTCTTTCACTTCGAGTTGCTCTGCGAGCAACTGGTCTTTTCCTTGCTGCATCTGTGCTTTTTCCTCATCGAACTTCACTTGGATAGCAATATTTTCTTGTTCTACAGCTCAAAGTTGTTCTACAAGTACTCCTTGTACTTGCATCAAAGCTTGGGTGGCATGTTCTATTTCCTCTTGTGCTCGACGAAGGTGAGCTTTGACTGTATCAGCTAGTCGACGGATTTGGG
>JZKD02S0619548.1:0-15824 GCA_000966675.3 Picea glauca
CCCAAATCCGTCGACTAGCTGATACAGTCAAAGCTCACCTTCGTCGAGCACAAGAGGAAATAGAACATGCCACCCAAGCTTTGATGCAAGTACAAGGAGTACTTGTAGAACAACTTTGAGCTGTAGAACAAGAAAATATTGCTATCCAAGTGAAGTTCGATGAGGAAAAAGCACAGATGCAGCAAGGAAAAGACCAGTTGCTCGCAGAGCAACTCGAAGTGAAAGAAGCGGTCAGCAGAGCACTTTTCCCTATGATAGTCTTAGAAATAAAGGTAGAGGACCGAGTCACACAGCAAGTAGAGCATTTCACAAAATTTATCCAACAGCTACAAAAACGCATCACAGACTTAGAGCTTCGCCCAGTGCCCGAGACCCCGCAGGATGTGAGGGATCAAAGAGAAGCAACTGCTCGAAGTGCAGTTGAGTGAATAAAATCTCTTTTTATGGAATGTAAGAAACTCACTGATCACAGTGCCCAGACCTATGAGCAACTCACCGAGAATCCAGAATTGAAGGCATTGGAGTCATAGCTCAAAGAGGCAAAGTATCAAGTCAAAACGATATAGGTGCAGTTGAAGCCCCTGTTAGCTATGGAAAGAATGAAGTAATCCCAAGAGAAACGCACCACCTAGCAGCAGATCCACACTATCTAGAGCCGAGTTATGTAAGTAACTCAAAGGCTCCAACCTGTACAAGATAAGGCTTACCAATTTTTCACAGAGGTCGAAGGCCGAGGAGAAGAACTGGAGCAGGTTGTCACTGCAGCTGAATAGCGTCTAGAGGGACCTGTGAATGAGGCAAGCATCTAAGAGTTTTCTGATAGGAGTTTGTGGCATAGAAACAAGTTGAAGTAGCTCGAGCCAATCTCGAGGATTTTGAAGCAGAACTACCCAGATCTGAGTGACTCGGGATGAGTTGCAGGTGAGTGTTGTGGGCTTGTTGGCCCTTGACCAAGTTTTGGGAGATCCTTGCTCAAGTTTGACCTATTTTGGGACTTCAACAACCTATCGAAGGTGAAGCGCAAGATGAAGCAAAGATCACGGGATCTCGACTCCTTTTTGGGTACTTTTTTGGATTTGGGATTATGTAACGGGTATGGGATGTCGACCCATGGGTTTACCCATGTTTAGGCCTACTTTGTAAAGTATAAATAGGTGTCTAGGCTATGTAAGAGGTGACAAGATATGCATATTTGTGTGATATTGGGCTAAGTGCTAAGTATGTATTGTAGATGCTTTGTGCATACTATGTGAGACTTGCAGAGCTACGTGCAAGTAATTGTAAGAAGGCTTGGTGTTGTACCCTAGCTCAAAGAAGGAGGATCTGGCAGAGTGTGCTCAGAGATCATTTCTTCTGCAGAGTAGGATTTTGATACTATGTGCCTATAAGAATCTTGACAAAGATAATAAAGAAGAAGAGTTGGTGGACATAGCCCTAGGGTGGGGGTGAACCACTTATATGTTGTGTTGCTCTGCTTTGTGCGATGTCTTGATGTGTTTATGTCTTTACTTGCTAAGTGCTTTGATAAAGATAGATAGATCTGTTTATGCTTTGTGATAATGATGTATATGGATGTTAGATCTGACCTATTTGAATGTGCTTAGTGCTTGAATATGCTAGATCTAACCTACCTCTCTATGATAAGTGCTTAGATACATCAAATCTGAATGAATGATGCAATGCTCTGTTTTATCTGCGGAGTAGATAGTGGTTAAATATTTATGAATTGTCAGTGCTAAGTGCTCTGTTAAGTATTACAATCACAGATCTTTGTCCCAGCTAAGGTTGTAGACACTTGAGTTCTGCAACCACCCATGCCTCTACCTCGGGTGAGACTTCATCTTCTTCGCAGGTTTTGTCAAAAGGGTCGGTATTTAGGGTTTTGTTGTTGCATTGTTGTAGCATTGAATGTTGGGTCTACCCCTGTGCCAACACCTGGTTATCAAAACATTATCGCAGCCAATAAGAAACTATTTTATTGGATCGAGCTGAAAAAGGGACATAGATAATTACTTAGCTAAATGTCTAGAATGTCAGCAAGGTAAGGTAGAGGATCGGCATCCAATAGGGTTGTTGCAGCCCCTACCAATCCCAGAATGGAAATGGGAAACCATCTCCATGGATTTCATTACAAGGTTACCAAAATCAACCAAACAGAACGACGTCGTCATGGTAGTTGTGGACAAACTGAGAAAGGTTGCTCACTCTAGTCCTTTCAAATAAACTTGCAAGGAAATAGATATTGCCATTATTTTCATGAAATAAATATTTAGACTGCATGGCATGCCTAAGGAAATCATAACTGACCGTGATATAAAATTTACTTCAAACTTTTGGAAATCTATGTTTGTTAGTTTTGAAACTAAATTGTTATTTAGTACATCCTATCACCCTCAAATTGATGGGAAGACAGAGAGGATAAACCAAGTGTTAGAGGATATGTTAAGGATTCATGTAATGCATCAACCCAAGAAGTGGGAAGACTACCTACCACTGGTAGAGTTTTCTTATAACAATGGTTATCCAGATTCATTGAAGATGATCCCTTTTGAGGCCCTCTATGGTAGACAATGCAATATTCCAATCAGTTGTAATAACCCAGTAGACAGAATTTTAATCGGGCCAGATATGCTAAAGGAAATGGAACAACAATTAATTCAGATAAAACAGAATCTGAAAATATCTCAGGATAGACAAAAAATATATGCAGACAAAAAGAGGACTCCTAGAGAGTTCAAAGCAGGGGATCGTGTGTATCTTTGAGTTAGACCCAATAAAAGATCCTTGAGAATGGGATCTTGTGCCAAGATAGAACCTAGATATTGTGGACCCTTTGAAATTTTGGATAGAGTGGGACCTGTAGCATATAGACTAGCACTTCCTCCCACAGTGAAGGCACATAATGTTTTCCATGTTTTGTTATTGAAGAAATGTACATGATTCTAATCATATAATTGATTGGTCTGTGATTCAGGTGGAACCAAATGGAGAATTCCTACTAGATCCATAATGCATATAAGACAAGAAGGAAATCCCACTCAGGAACAAAACCATTTCACAAGTCAAGGTACAGTGGAAACACTTTGGTCTAGATGAAGCTACATGGGAAATGGAGGATGCCATGTAACAGGCATACCTATTTTTATTTACTTATGTACATATAGAGCACATCTACAGGTAGAACATCAAGGGAGATGTTCCTTTAAGGGGGCAGGGGGGGTTTTAACACCCTTGTTTCCCCCGGCTTGTAAATATAACTACAACTTTCCAAAAGACTATGGGAAAACGGAATATGTGTGTATGTTGGAATTGATGAACCTTTTTGTTATAAAAGGTAATGTATGTATTTTTGTTATTAATTAAAAATGGATAGTGTTGCATAACTTTTGAAGGGGATTGCCAAGGTAGATCATGATGTTATGAGAGATATGGTGAGGGGAACCAGAAATGGTTGAGATGACCCCCACCAGACCAGTACCTTACTAGATTTAATTACTTAGACCCAGAATAGTCCTCTGACCCAGAAATAAGTTACCAGTTAGGTTGGTAGTTGGAAAGTACTCCTCAAGAGTTAATGAGGAGATGGGAAGAGTACCCATCTGAAAGACTTTCTGACCTGACCACGAATTGGGGAATTAGACCCACACAATCTTGTTGAGGAAGGAAAGAAAAGAATGGATTTGTGGGTAGAGAGGACTGGTGAGGAAGATGATTCGAGAGACCATTCTTCTAGAAAGAGGAGAGTGTATGCAACTCTTTGGTTCTGAAGAGAACTGAGAATCAAACTTGCTCTACTAGGTGCAAGAAGTTTCTAGCATCATTTTCAATCCAAGCTGATAAACGAGGTTGCAAAGAAGATGAGTGACTGAGGAAGTACTCGTTGCAGCCCCCCTTTCTTGGTGGAGAGAAAACCATTTTTGCAAGTTCCTCTGGGAGGAGAAGAGTGATCTTCATCTCTGACTATCGTTGAACAAGAACAAAATCTCTCTCTCATAGCATCATGATCTAGCTAGGGGGTGGCCAAAGGTAAATCCATTCATAAGTGGTTGTGCCTACAGTTGGATGGAAATGGGCACCCCTCTCAGCAGTTGCTTCACGATTCTGGTTTCTTGATAAGTATTTTTATACTATGTGTATTGGAATTGAAGTGATGGTTGAATGTTTGTGTTTATGATTAAATTTTACATTGTTTTATTAATCATTAGAAATGCTTATTGTTTTTCTGTGAGCCCCTATATTTGCATGGTTTTTGTTCACCTCTTCTTAGCAACTGGAGAACTGTTAGACGTGGGTATGTAAATGAATCTAAGAATAATTTTATGGTTCTTGTACTGGTCAAGAAATAACTTTCTTTGTTTTATAACTTAAGCTTCGCGAATGGGAAGCGCTCCCTTCAAACCAGTCGTGCAAGAGACCATGGGCTCCTTCCCATGGCCTTAACCAAATCTTGGCTAAGAACTATGAGTGTAGTTTCTAGAGATCAATAATTTCCATATGTTTAAGACCTCAGAACCATGCGCTAGGTCCAAAAGGAGCTAATATTTTCTGGTTTCGGAACTCTGGAAGTTCGGAGCTCCAGGATGCTATAACCTTACAATATTTGAAAACAACCAAAGTAAACCTACTAGTTCAATTACCAGCAAGATTGACCGACATCTAGCGGTTTTCCTAACCATGGTCGTGGGATCTGTCCCATCGTTAAATACTGACCCACTTACCGGTAGCGAAGTAACGTGAGTCGTAGATTTGAGGATACTCAGGATCTTCCTGGACCGGTGGATCTACGTCGTGGTCAGTCCAACATTGACCACTTTGGAAGAACATAGGTGTCATAACACCAAAACCCCCAAATGTTAGAGTTGTGAATTAATGTGAACCATTGATCTGGGGAGTCCATTGAGAACCAATCCCAATCGTTCAATCAACCAGTGGAAGGATTTGTGTATAGCACTTCGGAGAAGTCCTACTCTGGTAGAAAAGGAGTGTTAATCAAGTAGAACCCCTGAACGTCGAACTCGTAAAGTGACGAGAGTCATAGATCTGAGGATGATTCGAGACATTTCCTAACCGTTGGATCTAATTAGTGATCAGTCCGACGTTGACCACTCTCAAGAAAGGGAGTGTTAAACGGGTAGAACCCTCGAACGCCAAAGTTGTGAAGAAACACGAATCGTTAATATGAGGACGTGTTGGGATTCCTCCTCACCATTGGATCTAGAATTTGGTCAGCCCGACGCTAACCACTCTGAGAGAAAAGAGAATATTACATAGTGGATTCCTTGAACGTCGAAGTTACGAAGCAATGGAGTCCATAGATCTATGGATCTACATGGACCCATCTCAAACGTGGGATATAAGGGGTATTGGGAGGTTGTCAGTCTGAAGTGATGTGTCATGCTGACATCACCTAGGGTGATGCAGACCCATGGTCAGTATGCCATGTGTCACCTTGATTTGTTATTTTTACCACCCTTATATGCTCATTAGAGTGTGACATGTGTCACCCATTAATGGGGCCATTTGTCGTCTATGCCCTTTGTCGCGTGTCATCCCCCTGGTGCATGCTCGCTTGGCCTAAAGGCTAGTGGAGTACCTAGGATATTGGGAGTTTGGGACTTCGAGGAGCTTGGTATGTTGGAACGCTAAGGTAAATCGTTCGAAGGCCCGGACCCACCTACCCTTTCCTCTGCATTTAACACACCACCACGTGTAAGTGTGAACCCTTCGGGAGTTCATAGTTTCGGAATTCTGGAGGTTTGGGGTGGTGTAATTTGATAATTCAAAAGAGTTGGAGGACGGAGCTACATGCCATGATTCCAGGGCTTTGGGACTCCAGAGGATATGTGAGTAGAGAAATGGGTATTTAGCATCAAACGTTGAAATCCTGTAATCTTGTGTGTTACATGAGAGCGTAGCTTCTAATCCCGAAATCGGATTTGAGCACGGTGATAGTGGATGGAAAGGTATCGACGAGTAGAAGAAGACGGAGATCACAAAAATAGGATACGATATCTTTGAGTAGAAGTAAAATTTCGATGCCCCATCCCTAATAAAGGGTACTTAGGGGTCGGGTGTGTTACATCAAGAGTCGAGAGTCGTCAGATCTGGGGAAGGTACTCATATTATCATCGTCGGAGTTTTGTTAGTGGGGGTTAACTATGGGATAATAAGGTGAGCCAAAGCATTGGGCCCATGAAACTAATGTATTATTTCCACATTAAATGGAATGAATAATAAGTGTCCATGTGGATGCCACGTGGTAATGAGATGGTTATTGGTTGATGAAGGCCCGAAAACTTTGAGTGGTTATAACTTTTAACCCAAAGCTTAGTTTTGAGCAAACTTATAGTCGTTATAAATATATTGACGAGTAAACAACGATGGCATGCTTACAAAAAGGGCATTTAGATGATTAGAAGAAGAAAAAAATTGACACCCCGTCTCTTCAAAGGGCACTTAGGGGTTGGGTAATGTTACAAAGAGGAAGAGAGCTTGTGGAAAATCAAGATAGTTGTAGGTGAATATAAGTTGTCTTATGAGTTTATGAGTTGTGAGTGGATAGTGAGAGACCACCCTCTTTTGTGGATTACTAGCCTCAGCTCAAGGGTGATTTGTTGTTGATATCTGGAATAGTAAGTCTATGGTTGGGTGGAACGCCCATCCCAAGCAGTTGGTTGCACAATAGAATTAGAAGATAAGTGTTTTATCTTATTGTTGTGTTATTCTTATGTTTATAATTGTTCTGCATGAACTATGTGCACAAGATTGATTATATATTACTTTGTTAAATTACTGGTTGCATTTCATGATCATTTTTGCATGTTGTAGATGCATCTAAATAATGGCAATAGTTAGCAATTAAATTTGGTTGTAATTCGTAGTTGTAAGCTATAGGAATCAGTTAGTTGTAAAAGAATTGAATTAGTTAACAAAAAATTCATTTTTTATGAATTTTTTGCACCGTAATGTCCCTCGGATGGGTTGGGTCATGTTACACTAAGGTATTAGAGCACCTGGTTCAAACATCAGGCTTGTATGCACTTGAACCTTTGTGAATTTGGGAGAAAAAAGTGTCATTGCAGACTTGTCTGTGACGAATTTGGGGGGGGGAATAGAGGGAAATTTGAGTGAAATCCAAAAATTCATGAGTAAAATTTGAGTTTGAGTGACTATAATCTATTTAATAAATTTAATGGAGTAAATATTCAACGTTGCACGGACGAATTCGAATTGGAATGGTCGAAATTCATGTTTTAATGGTTGTTGTAGAGTTGTAGGAAGTTTAGTAAATCGACGATCGAGATCTATTTTGATCTCAAGATCGACAGTTGAGATTCGTCATGATAAATTTAAAAATTCATAAAGTTTCATTCGTTTTGAAGGTTGAGCAAATTAACGACCGAGATTCAATTTTGGTGGTTGTAAGTTGAAGGAAATCGATTGTCCAGATTCCCCTAGATTGTGCTCAAATTTTTCTAAGTGTTGGAGTTCATCAAAATATTTCACTGACAATCGATGGTCAGATCAGCGATATTTGTGGAGGGTTTGAAGTTTTCCAGTTGAACTTGTCGACAATTGAATCGATGAGTTCGGAAAAGAGTTGAGTTCGGCCAAAAGAAGTCTTTGATCATCGATGGTCGATGATCATGGATCAACATATTTTGGCCAAATTTTCTAAGTGTTAAAGTTCACCAACGAAACTTGTCGATGGTCGGGGATTGATAGGATTTGACAAAATTTTAACACATCCAGAGAGGATCTTCGATGGCCGATGGTCAAGGATTGATAAAATATGGTGAAGGCTTCATGCGTCCAAGGGGAATGTTGATTGTCGATGACCGATGAATCGGGGATCAGTAGATTGTGACTAGAGTTTTCATTTGTCCAAGAGAAGTGGTTGATTATAAATGAAGGAAAAGAGGATGATGATGTCATCATCCATGTGTCATGCAATGTCACCCAATTTGACATATCAATATGACATGGCTGCCACATTAGCATCCACGTGTCATGCCACGTCATTCTAGAAGTGGTCGATGAAAGATGATCAGGTCAATCGATTTGGGGAAGTGTTTTTGACAGTCATTGGGGATCGTCGATTGTCAATGGGTTGATAGTTGGGAATCAGCCAAATTGATGAGGATTTTTCATTTCTCCAACGAGTATTTTCGACATCTGACGGTCGAATCGACTGATTTAGATTTGTGTGCAAATCAATCATCGGGGAGTTGGGTCAATGACCGACAATAGAGTCGATAGTTTGGGGAAAGAGTTGTACATGCCAAAGGAGAACATCACTCATCAAAATTCAATGGAGTTTGAATCAATGACTCAGATTTGATGTGATTTGAGATCAACAGTTCAAATTTAAAGGGATGTTACAGTAGTAAAATAGTCAGTTTTATGTGATTTTTTATGGTTTTTGAAGGTCAATAACTTGCGAGGCATTTATGAGGCCCTAAAGGAAATTTTTAGCCAATAAAAACCCACAATAAAAAAATGTACCAATGCACACTTTGTCTCTACAACTCAAATAAAAGAAATCGGAGAGAATTATCCAACGAGTTAAACGGTTCACAAAACGGAGCTCGTATGAGAAAGTTACAGGCAAAACAATAAGGGACAAAATTTTGGAACCAAATTTATTTCCGTAAGGAATAAATCCATTCTCAGAAGTTCATTTGGGGAATAGGAGCAGCTGATATAAATATTATGACCCGTAGAAGCCAGTGGTGGAGTCATATTTTGTTTATGGGTACCTAAAAATGTGCAGGAAGAGAAATAAGACACATGTAGCATACAGGGATAAATTGGGTAAAACAAACTAAACTTCTCTAGACCATAACTTTCAGCTTTGAGCTCATATTTGAGAAAATGAATAGTTGTTGGAAAGATATTAAGGATTAGAAGACATATTTCCACCCAGAAATTTGATTTGGGCAGAAAATTTTCTAAGAAATTAATAAAGATATTTTTGTAGCAGTAAAAAAGTAGAAAATGCAGCATGTAAATGTTGTAACTTTTCGCTCAAAACTCAGATTGAGGCATGGGTATAGCCTATGGAAAGATGTTTCATAGAGGAATTCATCTAAGGAACTAGAATTTTAATTGGCATAAATTTTATTTCATAAATTAGCAAAGAAATAGCATGTATTCTAATGGATGAAATGTTTGATGTTATGCATGTTCTAACAACAATTATTACATGCACATTTCTTGCAAAATTAGAGGTATATGAAGGAAACTTTAGTTATTATATGAGGAATAGAGTTATGGAAGATTTTGAGGGATCTTACAGACATGAAGAAGAGATCATAGGTCTACATGTCAGCATGGGGAATGTTGAAATAGAGTCAAATGGAAGAAGAGTTAAGAAAGAGCCTGTCACTCTAAGAAGCCTGCATAGGGAAGTGAAAAGCTATAGAGATTATAATGAAAGTATTATGAAGGCTCAAGAAGAGATAATTTAGAGCTTAAACATGTTGCATAAGTAGGTTAACAAAGACTCTGGCACCAAGCAAGTAGTTAGTGCTAGACAAGTATCAGCATCTAGATCCCATAGAAAAAGGGATGATCATGGGAATGATAGATAGTCAAGGAGCAGGTGCCATTATTCTCCAAGGAAGTACACAATAATAAATCATACAAGTTAAAGGTGAGGGATCATCCCAAGTGTTTCTCTTGTTTGGATGTAAAGGAGAAGGACTAAGGTAGACATCTTACAAGGTGAGCTCAAGAAGATTAAGCCACCAACTTTCAATTATGAGCACGGGAAAGGAGAAGAGGAAAAGTCTTGGTCATTGGAAATGAAGAAATATTTCGAGCTGCATGATTACCCCTCATGGGTAGAAGCTATAATTTCCACCTACCACTTGCAAGGAAAGGTATCCATGTGGTGGGATCAACTTAATCAAGCCAAGAACCTTGTTGAGAAGAGGATCTCATGGAGGAAGTTCAAAGGATATTTCCAAGAGAAATATTTGTCCAAGAATTACTATGAAAGGAAGATTAAAGAGTTCTTTGAACTCAAGTTGGGAACCATGACAATGGAGGAATATGAGAAGAGGTTCTTTAATTTTTTGAAGTATGTTGACTTCATCAAGGATGAGTAGGTCAAAATACAAAGGTTTCTAAGTGGGTTACCCTCCTTCTAGAGTGACAAGATACAATATGATAACCCCAATACTTTGGAGGAAACCATAAGGAGAGTAAGGCATATTTATGAGAAAAGTAGAGGAAGGTCAATTTTCCAAAAGGATTGGAATGACAAGATGAAATGGAAAAAGGATCAAAGGCCAAAAGGTTTTAAACCACCCTTTTTCAAGAATAACACCCAAGAAAATTAGCAAGGTCAATCAGCTCAAAATGAGCACTAAAATGCAAATTCATTTGGAAAGAGGCTAAGAAAACAACCTATAAAATGTTTGGGATGTGAGGGAAATCATTTATATAGGTATTTACCTCACAAAGGAGAAAGAATGAGGATTTTCCACAACATTCAAGACACTGAAATAGTGGAAGAAATGGGAGGAAGCATGCCAAGTATTTGTGTAGTATTAGACAACAAGCAAGTTGAGTATCAATCCCCCATGATTGAAGTAGAAGGTAAGATTGATAACCATCCCATAGCGATTTTGATTGAGTCTAGAGCTAGTCATAGTTACATAAATTCTAACATTGTTGGAGGATTTCACTTGCAAATGAGTAAGGATAAGAAATCTTGGTTAGTTCGGTTAACCACATGAGCTAAGAGAAAGATCAATGAGTTGGTTAAAGATTGTCAGATAGACATGAATGGACTCAACACAATGGTAGATGCAAACATCATACGATTGGGTTCATATGATTTTCTAATTGGCATGGATTGGTTGGAAAACAACATATTGTCTTAGACTATTACAACAAGTCAATTACATGTCTTGATGAAGAAGGGAGGTAAGGCAAGATTCAAGGGATTCCAAGAGTTGTAGTTGTTAGAGAAATTTCAGCTATACAGTTGAAGAAGATTTTTAGGAAGGGATGTCAGATTTTTGCAACCCATATGGAAGAGGTGGCCAAAGATAAAGTGGCAAGCATTGAAGATCATCCCTTCTTGAGGGATTTCAAGGATGTTTTTAGAGAAATTCCAATATTTCCACCAAAGAGAGACATTGATTTCTCTATTGATTTGTTTCTAGGAGTTTCTCCAATGTCCAAGACACCATATAGAATGGGAGCACCAGAATTGGAGTTGCAGATGCAACTTGAAGAGTTGCTAAAGAATAGGTATATACACCCAAGTGTGTCACCTTGGAGATCCTTGGTTCTTTTTGTAAAGAAGAAAGATGGAACCTTAAGGTTGTGCATTGATTTCAGACAGTTGAATAAGGCCACCATCAAGAACAAGTATCCTTTACCAAGAATTGATGACTTATTTGATCAGCTGAAAGGTGAAAGAATATTTTCGAAGATTGACTTGAGATCATGCTATCATCAAGTGAATATTAAGGAAGAATACAATAGTAAAACAACATTTAGGACAAGATACGGTCATTAGGAATTCATGGTAGTGCCATTTGGACTATCAAATTCCTCGGAAATATTTATGTTCCTGATGAATGGAGTGTTCAGGGAGTACCTGGACAAGTTTGTAATTGTATTCCTAGATGATATAAGTGTCTACACTAAGTCAGAAGAGGAACATGAACAAAATTTCTGAGTGAATATGACATGAAATTAAGCATATAAAAGATAAGGAAAACTAAGTGGTTGATGTAATCAACAGGAGAGCTCGTGAAGTTCATATTGCATCCATTAGCATGTACAGGACTGATCTGAAAAATCAAATTATTGTAGCAGAAAATTCAGATCAACATTATGTAAAAATAAAAGAAACATTACAGCAAGGTAATTTTCAGCAAAAATTTAATTCTTATGAGCTAAAAGATGATGGAATTCTTATGTACAAGGGTAAAGTATATGTGTCGAATTCCAGTGAGTTGAAAAATGTAGTGTTGAAGGAAATGCATAATGTGCCATATGTCGGGAACCCGGGATATCAAAAAACGGTTGCAATTATAAGAAGCCAATACTTTTGGCCAAGGATGAAGAAAGAAGTGGCTAATTACATAGCCAAATGTCTAGAGTGCCAAAAAGTGAAGACTACACATAGGCATCCAGCAGGGATGCTACAACCATTTTCCACTTCAGAATGGAAGTTGGAAGTAGTTACAGTTGATTTTATTACTAAGATGCCCAAAACAATGAAGCAACATGATTCCATCATGGTGGTGGTTGATAAATCAACTAAGGCGACGCATTTTATTCCAGTAAAGACTACATATAAGGAAACAAATATTGAGACATATATATGAAATAAGTTGCTAGGCTGCATGGAGTGCCCAGGGCAATAGTTTCGGATAGAGATCCAAAGTTCACTTCCAATTTTCGGAAGGGTTTGTACAAGGGATTTGGAACAAATTTAAATCTTAGTACAACATATCACCCAGAGTAAGATGGGAAAACATAGAATACCAATAGAATAATTGAGGATATGATCAGAATGTATGTGATGGACCAATCATCAAAGTGGGAAGATTATATTCATTTAGTTGAGTTTGCTTACAACAATGTATCAAGCCTCATTGAAAATGAGTATGCTTGAAGAATTGTATGGAAAAAAGGTATCACACCTGTGAGTCGAGATAATTCAACAAACAAAGCAGTTGTTAGGCCAGATTTATTGAAGGAAATGGAAGAACAAATGACAAGGATAAAAAATAAATTGAAGGTTGTTCATGATAGGCCAAAAAGTTATGCATGAAATAATAGAGTGTTTAGATATTTTAAAGTGGGTGAACATTTGTTTTTAAAAGTGAAGGCTAAGAGAAGTTCGCTAAGATTAGGAAGTTGACCGAAGTTGGCAGCAAGATATTGTGGGCCTTTTAAAATAATAGAACAGATAGGACCAGTTGCATACATGCTAGCATTGTTTGCATTCATGAGAGTACATAATGTATTTCACCTGTCATTATTAAAGAAATATGTACCTGACCATAACCACATAATTGATTGTAATCTGATCCAGGTGGAGCATGAAGGGGATTTCCAGGTGCAAGCAATACACATCCTGGACCGGAAAGTCAAAGTGATCAGAAACAAGGCCATAGGGATGGTAAAGGTTCAATGGACCTACTACAGTCCTAAATATGCTACATGGGAGCATGAAGAAAACATCCGAGAGGAATACCCACAATTGTTTTACAATTTTGAAGAAAACATAATGCAAGACTCCATTTTGAGCAACTAGAGTCTCGGAACCACATCTCGGAGTCCTAGCAAACTCCATTGGGGACCCTGATAAAAGAATGGCTCATTTCTTGGGTTAGCTATGATAAACAGATGGCATACCCCTTGGGTTAACTCTGATAAATGAATGGTGCATTCCTTGGGTCAGCGAGTTGAGAGGAATGAGATTATGGTTGGAAATGTTGTTGGAGTTGTAAATTTGCAGAATTTGTATTTCTAAGTATTGTAATGTAAATTTTCATATATGTATATCGGAATAGTGTACACCAAGGATGGTGCACAATTGTAGGGGAGGGGGAATGAAACATCCCCTCTATAATTCCCAGTTTAATTAATTCTTATGTAGATATAATGTGTGGTTATAGTCGAAGTGATGTAATATGTGAATGGTACTTCCTTGTTTTATTAATAAAATGTGATGTCGACTACTAAGGGGACATGGACAGATATGGGGTATGAAATAATCTAGAAGAGAGGGGAGTATATAGAATAATTTCCAAGAAGGGTCCAAGGGGAATTACCCATGTATATTAATTCAACTCATTTTCCTGAATTTTATATTGGTGTATGAACCTTCTAAATTTTTATTGAGAGTTCCCAAAGCCAATCATTAAATACATTTAACGGTGTGTGTGTGAGTAGTTACGTCCCATATTTATGAGGCACATGGGGGTTGAGTACCATCATCTTGGGGAATTGTGTGAGTTAAGAAAGCAATCCAAAGGAGAGAAATCCATATGGGTTGGGACAACAATTTTTACACAATGATTTTTTGTGCATGGGTAGTAGGTAGAGGGAAAGAAAAGAGAAATGGGGCTGGTGCAACCATGGAGGGAAAATTCTAGAGCATTCTGGAGCATATATTGAGTGTTTTGGAGCTGAAGACTAAAGAACCAAGTTTTCAGGCCTGGAGAGTGGACTCCATAGTGGGTTGCACTAAAACAACAAGTGTTTGTTGTGGTTAATTGGTACTTTTCCTAGAAACAAGTTCCCTTGAGTTCCCAGATGAGAGATTCCTAGCTGCATGTAGCATAGAGAGCCTGATAAATGAATGGGATGCCCGAGGAACTGAGATCAATGAAGGGGTACATTTTTTGGGTTGGGCAGGTAAAGAGGAAGAGATCTAGTGGAAAATTGAGATAGTTATAGGTGAATATCATATGTCTTGTGAGTTTATGAGTTATGATTGGATAGCAAGAGACCACCCTCTTTTTTGGATTACCATCCTCAGCTCGAGGGTGATTTGTTGTTGAGATTTGGAACAATAAATCTATGGTTGGGTGGAATGTTTGTCCTAAGTAGTTGGTCGCACAACAAAATTAAAAGATGTGTTTTATCTTGTTGTTGTGTTATTTTTATGTGTGTGATTGTTGTGCATGAACTATGTGTACAAGATTTATTATGTGTTGTTTTTTTGATTTACTAATTGCATTTCATGATAATTTTTGCATGTTGTATATGCATCTAAATAATGGTAACAAATAGCAATTAAATATGGTTGTAATTCGTAGTTGTAAGCTACAGGAAATTAATTAGCTGTAAAAAATTAAATTAGTTAACGGAAATTTTGGTTTTATGAGTTTTCCACACCATAATGTCCCTCGGATGGGCTAGAGGACGTTACATTATTGCAGGAGATTTTAATACCACCCTCCTTCATAATGAGAAAAAGGGGATGTCCATTGTTTTATATCCATTCAGAGAAAACATGGAAGACCTTATACATGGACCTGATTTATATTCATCCAACTACAGGCAAGTTCACTTGGAATAATAGAAGAGTAGGTATGGGGCATATAACTACAAGGTTAGATTGTTTTATAGTCTATAGTTTTTTTCTAGCAAACCTTGGGTTGATTGTTTCTCATATCCTCCCCTAGGTAATCTCATATCATCATCACATCTCTTTGTTTTTTTCTAAGTAAGAAATTTTGGTCCTATCCCTTTTCGGTTTAATCCTTTGTGGATGGATTACCATACCTTCTTTCCCCTGGTCTCTCAATCTTGGAGTCAATGGATCTCATGCTCTCCAGTATATATTTGGGATAAAAAACTTAAAGCTACTAAGGCATCACTTAAGCTATGGGAAAAGGAAAAATTATACTCTCTGAGATTAGAAGTAGTGGACATTCAAAAAAAATTGGAAGTCATTCAGGACACTTTAGAGATATACCTAATAACCCCATCCATGCAACAGGAAGAAAAAATTGTGTATCAAAAGTATCAAATATCTTTAAAGAAGGAGGAGGAAATGTGGAGGTTGAAATCTAGAAGCATGTGGCTTCATGTCGATGATAATAAAAAAAACATTTATGTCATAAATAGTCCAAGGCTCGACAATGGAGAAATAGGGTGGAGGAAATCACCTCTCCAGAGGGTCTAGTTCTATCTTCCTTTGAATATATTAAGTTCATTTTGAATCTCTCTACTCTAACAATGGGGGAATGGATTTGTACTTATGTGGACATTTTATCTCACATATTCCTTCATTGGTTATAGAGGAGGATAATAGGGAGTTGATCAATCCATTCAAAGAG
>JZKD02S0619559.1:0-15823 GCA_000966675.3 Picea glauca
TTGAGTACTTTTTCTGAGGATTTTCTATGCTATATTGATATTTGGTTCTTAACAGTGTCTTCCTCCATTTCAACCCATGTACACCTCAAAAAATATGGTTTTTTCAGAAATTTTGTAACTTTGAACCTTTTGTCGTCAACCCTTCTTTGTTTCCTCAGACTTGCATAACTTCAGATGTATCAATGAGTACCTGCAAAAAAACCTTTCACAAAATAATAGATATTCAATGTGCTTAATAGGTGCTAATAGAATACCCTTGTTTTCTTATTTATACTCTCTAAGTAGCTTCCTCTAGGGTTTATCTTCTAACTACTTTACCCAACTTCCTTTTTTTGGGGATAACTCACTTCTAACCACTTTGTCCACTTACAACCACTTTGTCCAAAAATAGTAAAATCACCACTTATAGTTTCAACTAACTTGGTTTTAATTATTTTGTTTTTGAAACAACTTAACTTATGATTAACTCCTAGTTACAACCACTTTGACTAGTAAACATCTTCTAGGCACTTCTAGAATAAATTGACTTATTTTACCTTCTAGGGGATTCTAGATAACTCATGACGGTTCTACAACTTCACAAATAAATAACTCCCTAATTGTGAGGAGTTATGTGACATACCACATATCACCGGAAATGACACGACATGTACTATCCATTTAGAATAGTCTACATGCATATTCACTAATGTTCATGTCTTTATACCTCAAAAAATATTGGATCCCTTAACCATACTATTGGGGCTACTATACTTTCTTCAAGGGTTGACATAAATGACAACTAACCCAATTAATAAACAATATCCCCCTTTGGCATTAATGGAAACACTCTGATGCAACACTGAAGTCATATCGCTCATGTTGCCTGTGTGACCATCGCTCCCCTTGGGATCATGCTTATGTTCCCTCTCTCTAAGAATATAACTCTCTCTCCATGCATATGATTAATTTATCCCCCTTTGACATCAATGGAATAGGTAACTTCCCATCGGGGCTGCTCCCCCTGATTGAACTATCCCTAGGGCTGCTCCCCCTGATTGAAATCTCCCTAAAAATTCTTCCCCAAACTGAATTTTCCTCTTATGGTGCTTGTTCGTGTAAATCTAAGACATTTAATAATATAATTCAAAATTCATTGTGGAGAAGAAACTATGCCAAGTTTCTATCGAAGATACTTAAAGATTCCCTTGGAAGCAATTTTTTAAAGATGTCTGCAATCTATTCTTTGGTCCCATCATACTCAAATTGAATGTTCTTCTCTGCAACTTGTTCTCGTAGAAAATGAAAATCGATTTGAATGTGATTTTTCTTGGATTGCATGACTGGATTCTTTGAGATATCGATGGCACTTGTATTATCACAATATATCAGAATGGGATCATCATACTCAACCTGTATATCTTTCAATGTGCATTTCATCCATAGAACCTATGTACAACATGTTGTTGTTTCAATATGCTCTTCTTTGGTTGTAGACAATGATATTGATGACTATTTCTTGCTTAGCTAAGATACCAAATGATCACCTAAGTAGAACACTGCTCCAGTTGTACTTCTTCGGTCATCAATTCAATCTGCCCAATTTGCATCTGTGTAGAAAATAAGTGATAGATCCTTTCCTTTTGTATACCATAATCCAAATTCTTCTATACCCTTGAGATATATGAATATCCTTTTTACTGCTATAACATGTGATTCCTTTGGTGTTTCTTGAAATCGTGCCACCTGTCCAACTTCCTCCATTACATATGGTCTAGATGTTGTCAGATAAAGTAGGTTACCAATCATTGACCTATACTGCCTCTGATCTGTAGAATTTGAATTATCATCTTTTCTTAACTTACAATTGGTCTGCATAGTATTATTGAATGGTTTGTAATATTCCATTCCTAACCTCTTTAGTGTTTCTCTAATATACTTGGTTTCAGAAATAAAAAAATCCTTGGTTTCTTTGACATATCTGAAGACCCAAAAAGAAGGATAATTCTCCAAGTAATGACATTTTGAATTCATTCTGCATATCCTTTGCAAATGTCTATCTCATCCTATCGTCATCACTTCCAAAGACAATATCATCAACATAAACTTCAATTACTAAAATAATATCTTGATTTATCTTGATGTAGAGGTTGTCTGCATTTCCTTTCCTGAACCCTTTTTGTTGTAAGTATCCATCCAGTATGGAATACCAAGCTCTGGGGGCATGTTTAATACCATACAAGGCCTTATTCAACCTGCAAATACAATTTTCATTCTCTGACAACTAGAATCCTTCTGGTTTCTCAATCTAGACTTCTTCTTCTAGATCTCCATTTAGGCAATTTGATTTCATGTACATATGATACACTTTAATATTCTTGGAGAGTGCATAAGTGAGGATTAATATAATTTCTTCAGTTCTTGAAACAGGGTCAAACATCTCTTCAAAGTCTATACCTTCAACTCAATCATATCCTTTACATACCAATATAGCTTTTTCCTAGTAACATGTCCATCTTCATTCAATTGTTTTTTGAAGACCCACTTTGTGTCGATCGCATTCTTGTACCTTGACCTTGGAACCAGTTCCTAGGTGTCATTCTTCTCTATCTAATCCAACTCTCTATTCATGTATTTTATCCATAACTCATCCTTGTTGGCTTCTTCAAAACTTCTTAGCTCAATCGAGGATAAGAGTGCTAGGTGCAGTTGTTCTGGTGAGTGAATTCTTCTTCTAGTCTCAAATCCTACATCTTTGTTTTCAATTATATGATATGATGGATAATTATTTTTTATTTTTATTCTCGGTTTATTTGGAGGTACTTGAATATATTTTTGTTATTTCTCTTTTCCTTCTAACTTCTCTTGATCATCTACCTCTTCTTCTACTTCTTCTTCTTTTGTTTCTTCTTTGTGAATCTATTCCATTGAATCTTTTTCTTCTTCTTTTATTTTTCATCCACTTGTCTCATCAAACATCACATTGATTCTCTCTAAAACTTTTTTGAGACTTATATTTAATAATTTGTATTCTTTCCTTTTGCTAAAGTACCAAACAAGTACTTCTTTCTCCACGCAAGAACCAAACTTTCTCATTCTGTCATCTTCTCTTTTGATGTAGCATTTTCTTCCAAAAAATTTGAAGTGCTTCACATTGGTTGGTCTTCCTTTCCATAGCTCGTAGGGATTTTTATTATTGAGCATTACTCTATTTTGAATGTGAACTATTGTATGCACTACATGTGCCCAAAAGGCGTCTGTCAACTTGGAATCCATTAACATTGTTTGATCCATTTCTCGTGCTTTTGTTTTCTTCCTTTCAACGACTCCATTCTATTGTGGTGTCCTAACAACTAATAATTTCCTTTTCATCCCATGCTTGCTGCGGAATTCCATAAATTCCTTTATATTAAACTCTCCTCCATTATCCGATCTCAAACATTTTATTTTTGAATCTATCTCATTTTCAACCATCTCCTTGTATATCTTGAAGTTCTCAAATGATTCTGATTTTTTCCCGAGAAAACAAAGTGCAATCATTCTTGTATAATAATCAACCAATAGCATAAAATAATTCTCACCTTTTAACCCCTTTGTTCTAGTTGGTCAAACTATATCAATATGCACAATTTCCAATGGCTTTTCCTTTGACTTGAATTTGGTCTTGGTTTGTTTTCCTTGTTGACAATGTTTGCATAAAGTGTTGGTTGGATTCGTGTTATGGGGAATTTCTATGACTTCTTCCTTTTTTCTTACTTTGACAATATTATCAAAGATTACGTGACCTATTCTTCTGTGCCATAGCCAAAATTCATCTTCTTTTCCTAAACAACACTTTTTATTTCCAATTTCACTTAATACATATATGTTTCTTGAAGTTATTAAAACTGTCACAACCACTCTTCCTGAACCTTCCTTTCTTATATCACACTTATGTGAATCGAACACAAGTTTGTGACGTTGGTCACACATTTGAGTTACACTCAGAAGATTTTGTTTCATATCTTCCACCAGTAGAACATTCTCTACCTTGGTATCCTTATTTCCAATTTTAATTGTGGCTCTTCCAATTATTTTGACTGAGTCGTCGTTTCCAAAGGAGAGTGATCCATCTCTTTCCTTTCTCAAGTTTAGAAACATGTCATAATGACCTTTCATGCTCTTTGAGAAACCACTGTCAACATACCAACCACGTTTCTTGTATTTAGCTTGTAGAGAAAGTGTGCATTCATCATTGTTGAACTGATTATGCTTTCTTATCCATATTATTTGAGGTTCATGTCTGTGACTATTGTTATTATGTTTTGATTCTCTTGGAGGAATTGTCATTCTACAATATTTGTCCATGTGTCCAAAGTTGTTGCACATATAGCATTCCATCTCAATACTTAAGGATTCAAAACCATTGTAGCTTATGTTCTTTGTTTCACTAGTCCTTCTTGAATAATCATTTCGTACATAACTTTCACGATTGTCTCTGTTCCTGTTATTTTCTCTGCAATTCACAGCGTTATGTCCAAAATTATTACATGAATAACATAAACCAAGAAATATAGTTTGATACCTAGGAGTTGTAGGTCTTCTAAAATGAGTTACTCTTCTAAAATATTCTTCTTCTTGAGGTATTCTTGTTTAAGACTATCACTGATGAGGTATTCTTGTTTAAGACTATCACTGATTTTGAAATCGAAATCTTCTGGGTGGAGTAGCATCTATGTCATCTTCCTTGTAAAATTTATTGTCTCCTATCACTGTCTCTGGATAGCTTCTTGGTTGTATTTCTTGATTTTTTGTTGGGATCTTGATCCCTTTTCTGTCTAGTTGTATCATATTCCAAACTTGTCATGATTTGGTCTTTGACTGCTAATGATCTTGTTAAAAACTTTGGATTTTTTCTGCATGTTTTTCTTTTGAAGATATTTTCTCAATGTGACAATCTCTACTTCCAAATTTCTAATGATATTGTCTCTTTATTCTACCTATTCTCTCAATGTTTCTTTAATCCTTTTTTCTTCCTCTACTTGGATTTTTAATTTTCCAATCATCTTATCTAGTTCTTCATAATTTGAATTTTGAACTCCTCTTTCCTTTGGTTCTTCCTGAAGTGACTTATTTTTCTTCTTCTCTCATTTTATATCCTCTATGGAACTTAGAAATTATTCTTTGTAGTCAACTTCTTCCTCTTCATATTATTATTTGGAGCCTTCTTCATCGGAATATTATGTTTCCATCAACAGAACCCTTTATGTATCACTTTCGTTGGCTTCATATTCATCTAATGAGGTGTTGTCTTCTATGGTGAAAATGATTTTCTTGAAAATTTTCTTGTTGGTGATTTTTCCTTTGTATGTTTCTTTGTTATTTGAATCATCTTCTTCATTCCTTTTCTTTTTCTTATGGGGACATTTGTTAGAAAAATGACCAATTCCATCAAAGTTAAAACAAATCAATGGAATCTTACCTCTATGTTTGTCATTTCCCTTTTTCAATCTTCTAACGAAGTTGGATACTTGTTCATCGTCTTTTGAGATGTCATTGCAGTTGTTAGATAACATTGTCTTTTTATTTCCCTTTTGCTTTGACTTCTTGGATGCTTTGAATGTTGTATCTTTTGTAATCAGATTATATTTCTCTGTTCTCATCTCATAAGTTGTGAGTGTCCCATGTAGCTCATCCATGGTTAGTGTAGTTAGATCCTCTCTCTCTCTCTTCTACTGTTCAAATCTTTGAATAAAATCTCATTGGTAGAGATCTCAATTCCCTTTTTACAATGACATGTTCATTTACCTCATATCCCAATCCTTTGATATTGTTTACCACTACATCAACTTGTAGTAAGTAGGAAACTATGTTCTCTTCTTCATTCATGTTCAGTTGTTCGAATTTTTCTCTAAAAATTTGAAGTTTAGCTTCTTTGACTTTCTCATCTCCTTCATATACATTATTCAACTTGAACCAGATGTCCTTTGCAGAATCACAATGCATAAATTTGGTGTAGATCGATTTAGACAAGCCATTTAGGAGTGCACTTGTAGCTCTTGAATTATTCTCTTCAAGTTTCTTTCCATCTTTATCTATTGGAGGAACAGTTGATGCTTTGTATCCATCTACCATTGGTCGCCAAACATCAAATCCTAGTGCATGTATGTGTGTCTTCATTCTTCTTCTCCACAAGGCATAATCTTCCCCATCAAAATATGGTAACCCAATATTAGAGTAACCCATAATCTCCTTCCAGTGGTTAAATTGTTTCTTGAAGGGCCTTCTTTGATTCTAATTGTTGGATTACTGAGAGGGAGGGTGAATTAGTATATATATTTTTAATCATTTTTAACCACAGTATATAAGTGTTATTAACTTTATGACCATATTACCAATATCATTTAAGTGAAAAATAACTAAACCATGAAAAATGAGAAATATGATACATACATAGTACACTAGTATTTTTACGTGGTGATGCAGGAGCATCACTCCAATCCAGCCATGCGCCAGCCAGCCAACCAACCAGCACAACGCACATTCAATGAAGAAGGAGAGGCGCAACCCTCTCGTTTCAAAATTTGAATTTGAATTTGTATTAAATGTTTGTAAGGATGGTAGAGCCAAAATCGTGCCTTTGAACAGGTGGTAGTTAAAGAAGGCCTTTAATGTTTGTAAGGCTATATCTAGCTACGATCTGGACTAGACAACCCATTCAATGTAAAGTTAATGTAATTGAATAGGGTAGGTAGCTTGGAGGAAAGAGCTCAAAGAGCTCCCTCTTGTAAAATATCTTAAATATTATGTTAATAGTTGAATAGAGAGAGAGGAGAGGAGAGGAGAGTCGAGACTCTGTAGCAGTCCGAGCTCACATTGTAAACAAGCATTCATATTAAAACAAAGAGCATTTTTTCCTGCATGTTATTCTATGTATGATGAATGTCTTCATGTGTGTGTATTTATATGTTGTAGATGTATGGTTAGGTATGCATTTGTAGGGATAGATAGGTTATGCTATCTATTGTTTCTTTGATTTTAGGTTGGTTTCTTTGAGGCTTCATGCTAGGAGGGCGTGATAGAATGATGTGGGTTCTGAAAGCCATTGCATAGGTGCACTTCTAAATTCTAAGGAATTTGGACAAGGACGTGCTAGGAGGGCACACCAGCTGAAGTCATTGACTCAAGGAAGGACTTCAAGGTTGTTGAACACCTTGGAGGTAGGACTGTGTGGAAGGAAGCACAGTAGAAGACAAAATCACTACGGGATTCTGTAAGAGCTCTACCAGGTAGGAATTGAGTATATGCACGAGTTGCATTGAGGAGAAGAAGTCTAGTTCGAGTTCATAAAGGAGATAGATCCATTGAGGGTTATATAGAGATCTTCTAGGAGGGCATTGAGCACAAGCACAGAGTGCATAAGGAGAACTCCATTGTGAGTTCAAGGAGGAATCAGAATCACTGAGGATTCTGGGGAAACTCTGCCAGGAGAGCATTGAGTGGATGTGCAGATAGAGCACAGGAAGAACTCTTTTGAGTTCTGGAATAGGAGAAGTGTCCAGGAGAAGGACCTCCACAAGGTTGTTGAATACCCTGCAGACTCAGCAAGGAGTTGCTTGAGCAAGAGACTGCCAAGAGGGCATTAGATTCTCCATCTAAGGGAGAGAAAAGGGTTAAGTCCCTTAGAGGTCTGAGCAACAGAGAAGCTCAGGGAAGATAGCACCTTCGTGTGTGTAGAGACCCTGTAGGAATCACATAGGTCGAGGAAACTTTTCAGGGTTTCAGAGAAGAGACTATCAGGAGGAAGAGTGCTTTCAGGCACAGAGCCCTATAAGTAGTAGCAGAGGCCGAGGAGAAACCCTTTGGAGAGTTAGGGTTCGAAAAATCTCAGGAGGAGCAGTGATTTCACACACAGGCCATAATCCGAGAGGTCGCAGAGGTCAAAAGAAGAAAATTTGGAGGGTTTGAGTTTGAGGAAGCTCAGGAGGCAAAGCGTTTTCTAGAACTCAGACAGAAGCTATGAGTATAGGCTTCATAGCAGGAACAAAGGCCGAGGCCTTTGATAAGTTGAATTCTTCCAAGGATCGAAAAGAAACAAAATATCACAAGAGGGAGCACAACTGTCGTCGGATCAAGCCGAGGAAAAGATCTGGACCGTTGAATTTTCACGTCCAAGTAGCAGCAGGAGGAGAGCATATAGGAGAAGAATACATGGGCCGTCATATCTTACATGAATAGCTGATAGCCATTAGATCCATGAGGATTTGCATGAGGTTTAATCTACATATAAAAAGGAGAGGAGCCATCATATTTCGGCATTTCAGAGATTCGGGGTTCGGTATTTCGGGAATCCTGATGACCAAAGACCGGGGCACTCCATAGTGAAAACCCCGATGTCGCAAAACGTGACTTTCCTTTGGAGAATAAAATTCGACATTTGGGCACATCGGGGTTTCGGGTACCGAGGAATCAAGGACCAAGAGTTCAGTTGCGGAGGATTCGCGAAATTGTGAATCCTGAAGTCCCAAAAAGTGCATACGGGCAAGGTTTCGGGGAAATCCCCAAAAGGCCATTTTGGTATTTCAGCTATCGAAAGATGCATGGATAAGATTTTGAAACCCTTGACCCATAGAATATTGAAAGGATCTGAGACGTTGGATCAAGGGAGGCTTTGAGTTGTTGATCTGGCTCAGGAGAAGAAGGACTGGAGTTTTAGGATTTTGGTACTTTGGTACTTTGGATACCGGAAGCTCGAAGGAGCAAGGGGTTGCAACAGGGATCGTGAAGTCCTGAAGCACGAAACTCCAAAGTGTTGAAGCGACGCAGAAGGAAGTCGAAATTTTGGCATACCGGGATTCGGGATTTCAGAATTCCTGGAGACAAAGAATCCAGACTCTTGGAGGCGAAAACCCCGAAGTTGCGAAATGCGACATAGCGAGGAGTGGGGTTGTAGTCACACCTAGTATCGAGATATCAGGATTTGGAATTTCATGGATTCCGCAGATAGAAAGCGGAATACTTGACATTGGGAGTTCCGAAGTCATGAAATGCGACGAGCTGAAAAAACACATCCTTTTGACAGGAGAAAATTGAGCCAGGGATTTCGACATTTCGGGGATCGACACTTCAACTGTCCCGAGAACTAAGAGTCGGGCCTCTTGGTATTTGAAAACCCTGAGGTAGACTGCAATTATGGGGAAAGTGGTCACATGGACTGAGATATGGCTAGAGGTTAATTATCGTTGAGCACCATTTTGGTTTTTTGGTAATTTGGAGATCAGAGGATCGAGGAGGTAGAGGCTCTCAACATCAGGACTTAGGGAGACCTGAAATATTAAATTCCCTTTTCGGGAGGTCATGGTCATGTTTGGTGGCTGCGTGGAGATGAAAGCTCGCGCATTGGTGTAATTGTGAGGTGCAGGCAAAGTTTTCGTAAAAGGACCTGTGGATCGGGTTTGTGAGGTCTTAAGGAAGGCCGAAAGAACCATTTCATTTCTACGGATCCGAAGGATAGAATGATCCTAAGACTGGGAGGTCGTGTAGAACCTGCTAAGGCAGGGGGTGCTGCAACATTTTTGGTATCAGAGCTTGACTCTGTTTGGATATTTTAGGCAGAAGGAGACAGAGTATTGGAACTCTATGGAGATTGTTGCAAGTGCGCAGTAGTCAAAAGGCAATCAGGTCGACTGTAAGGAGAGGCTAGAAGCTCTCAGTTGCAGAGTTACACTAGCAAGTTTTCCAGAAGGGCAGACAAGAGTAGGGAGATGGCTACTGAAGACCATGCATGCGATGGAAAGAAGATCCATCAGTAGCAGAGCAAGGATGTGGTGGATAAAGAGCTCAATGATATCAGAGTGAGAATAGAAATTCTAGCATTGCAGATGCAGCGGGATGCAAAGTCAAGATGGGTGTATGAATGGCCCATGAAGATGAAGGTAAAATGGCCAGTCAAGGAATTGTTGACCAGAAGACAACGAAGGCTACTGAGAATGTGGCTGAGGCATGTTGAAAGCCCCAGGAATGATGAAGAGGAAATGGTTCAGGTATGTGAACCAGAGGCTGGGAGAAACCTCAGCGATATTGAGGATGAACTGAGATCATCCGAAGATATCAGAGACTACCATGTGTGCATGGACTGCCAAGAGGGAAGAACAGAAATTCCCAATTTCCAAGAAGGCAATGAGATGAGATTGCCGCGGGATCTCATAGACTTTGAGGAGGACAGTGAGGGAATTTCAAATTACCAAGAGGGCAATGAGATGGGATCCAAGGATCTCATAGACTGCCAAGAGTGCAGCAGAGAACTCCCATACTACCAGGAGGGAAAGGGAGATTAGATGATCTCAGAGTTGAGTTCACATCAAGAAGAGGAGCTGACAGAGGAAAAATATTAGAAGGACATTCTGATCATTGGGGGAATTCATATATTCCTACCATTGAGCCCAGTTGAGGCAAGATTATGTGTTGCAGATGCAGCAGTAGGGGAAAGACATCTAGTTGTGACTGTCAGAGAAATGCAGTAGACATCAGAGGCTGCCCAAGCAGAGGTAAATGATCATTCTGAGGAATGGCTCAACATTTTTAGATAGGAAGCTAAAAAGGAGACAACTGCAGCACTGAAGCTGACAGCGAGAGAAGAGAATAGAGATAAGTTGATCACTCCATGGGAGACGGAATTGGAAATGATGGAGGATTGGCTGAACAATCCAGAGTCAGCAGATGACTGCCATGAACAGACATTCAGGCCGATGATAGCAGAAGATGAGCATTCTGAATAATCGCTCAAAACTTTTAGCCAGGGAACTGAACAGGTGATGAAGACTGCAGTACCGAGGTATGCAGCGGAAGATGAGGGAAAATTCTAGGCTGAAGAGCAACTGGAAGAAGCTGGAATTCAACCAGTAGGGGAAATGGAAGAAGTGGAGCTGCCGGAAGAATAATCTAAACAATAGTTTTGTGAGAAGGTTGTAGAGTTGGAATCTATAGCAGAGTGGCAAGCTAAGGCCACAGCAGATGGAGAAGATGGCATGGGAGATCATGATGATATACCCACTAATGAGAAGATAGAATTTCCATCGAGGAGACTGCATGGACAGAGCCAACCATTGGAGCAACTAGACGAGATGATTGAGTAGATCAAACAGCTGATGATCAGATCAGTAGAAGCTTCCAGTGAAGAGAAGCTAAGTAGAAGGGAGACAGTAACATTAACGGAGCAACAAAAGAAGTAGTAGCAGCAGAGAGGTGGAGCAGATAGACAACTCCAAAGAGTTGTTTGGGATCTAGGTGGATTTCAACAGCTAGGGTGGAGATCTCATGAGCAGGAGCTCATGAATTTTTCATAGCAGAGGAGTATGATGCAGGAACATCGCTCCAAGCCAGCCATGCGCTAGCCAGCCAACCAGTCAGCACAACGTGCATTCAATGAAGTAGGAGAGGCGCAACCCTCTCGTTTCAAATTTTGAATTTGAATTTGTATTAAATGTTTGTAAGGATGGTAGAGCCAAAGACGTGCCTTTGAGAAGGAAGTAGTTAAAGAAGGCCTTTAATGGTTGTAAGGCTGGATCTAGCTCCGATCTGGACTAGACAACCCATTCAATGTAAAGTTAATGTAATTGAATAGGGTTGGTAGCTTGGAGGAAAGAGCTCAAAGAGCCCCCTCTTGTAAAATATCTTAAATCTTATGTTAGTAGTTGAATAGAGAGAGAGGAGAGGAGAGGAGAGGAGAGACTCTGTTGCAGTCCGAGCTCACATTGTAAACAGGCATTCATATTAATACAAAGAGCAGTTTTTCCTGCATGTTATTCTGTGTATGAGGAATGTCTTCATGTGTGTGTATTTATATGATGTAGATGTATGGTTAGGTATGCATTTGCAGGGACATATAGGTTTTTATATCAGTGGGTTCTTTTATTTTAGGTTGGGTTCTTTGAGGCTTCATGCCAGGAGGGTGTGACAGAACACTATGGGTTCTGAAAGCCAGTACATAGGTGCACTTCTAAATTCTGAGGAATTTGGACAAGGACGTTCTAGGAGGGCACACCAGCTGAAGTCATTGACTCAAGGAAGGACCTCAAGGTTGATGAACACCTTGGAGGTAGGCATGTGTGGAAGGGAGCACAATAGAAGACAAAATAACTGCGGGATTCTGCAAGAGCTCTGTCAGGTGGACATTGAGTATATGCATGGGTTGCATTGAGGAGAAGAACTTTGGTTTGAGTTTAGAAAGGAGATAGAGCCACTGAGGGTTCTATAGAGCTCTTCCAGGAGGGCATTGAGCACAAGAACAAAGTCCAGAAGGAGAACTCCATTGTGAGTTCAAGGAGGAATCAGAATCACTGACGATTCTGGGGAAACTCTGCTAGGAGGGCATTGAGTGGATGTGCAGATAGAGCATAAGAAGAATTCTTTTTAGTTCTGCAACAGGAGAAGTGTCCAGGAGAAGGACCTTCACAGGGTTGTTGAATACCCTGTAGACTCAGAAAGGATTTGCTTGAGCAAGAGACTGCCAAGAGGGCATCAGATTCTCCATCTGAGGGAGAGAAAAGGGTTAAGTCCCTTAGAGGTCTAAGCAATAGAGAATCTCAAAGTAGATAGCACCTTCGTGTGTGTAGAGACTATGTAGGAATCACAGAGGTCGAGGAAACCTTTCAAGGTTTTAGAGAAGAGACTATTAGGAGGAAGAGTGCTTTTAGGCACAGATCTCTGTAAGTAGTAGCAGAGGATGAGGAGAAACCCTTGGAAGAGTAAGGGTTTGACAAAGCTCAGGAGAAGCAGTGCTTTCACGCACAGGCCATAAGTCGAGAGGTCGCAGAGGCTGAAAGAAGACCCTTTGGAGGTTTTGAGTTCGAGGAAGCTTAGGAGGGAAAGTGTTTTCTAGAACATAGACAGAAGCTGTGAGTATAGGCTTCATAGCAGGAAAAAAGGACAAGGCCTTTGATAAGTTGAATTCTTCCAAGGATCAAGAAGAAATAGAATATCACAAGAGAGAGCACAGTTGTCGTCAGATCAAGCCGAGGACAAGATCTGGACCATTGAATTTTCACGTCCAGGTAGCAGCAGGAGGAGAGCGTATAGGAGAAGAAGATCTGGACCATCAGATCTTGCATGGATAGCCGATAGCCATCATATCTAGGAGGAGATGCACGAGGTTTAATCCTCATATACAAAGGAGAGGAGTCGTCATATTTTGGCATTTCAGAGATTCAGGGTTCGGTATTTCGGGAATCCTGATGACCAGAGACCGGGGCACTCCATAGTGAATACCCCGAAGTCACGAAACGCAACTTGCCTTTGGAGAAAAAACTTCAGCATTTGGGCACATCAAGGTTTCAGGTATCAGGGAATCAAGGACTAAGATTTCAGTCATGGAGGATTCAGGAAATTGCGAATACTAAAGTCTCGAAAAGTGCACACGGGCAAGGTTTTGGGGAAATCCCCGTGAGGCCATTTCGGTATTTCGACTACCGGAAGATGCAGGGGTAAGAGTTCAGAACTCTCTACCCATAGAATCCTGAAAGGATCTGAGTCATTGGATCAAAGGAGGATTTTAGTCGTTGATCTTGCTTAGGAGAAGAAGGACCAAAATTTCAGGATTTCGGTACTTTGGTACTTCGGATACCGGAAGCTCGAAGGAGCAAGGGGTTGCAACGGGGATTGTGAAGTCCTGAAGCATGAAACTACAAAGCATTGAAGGAATGTGGAAGGAAGATGACATTTCTCCATACCGGGATTCGGGATTTCAAAATTCCTGGAGACAAGGAATCTGGACTCTTGGAGACGAAAACCCCGAAATTGTCAAATGCAACATAGCGAGGAGTGGAGCTATAGTCACACCTGGTATCGGGATATCGGGATTCGCCATTTGGTGGATTCCACATATAGGAAGCGGGATACTTGACATCGGGAGTTTCGAAGTCACGAAATGCGATGAGCCAGGGAAACACATCCTTTTTAGAGGAGAAAGTTGGGCCTGGGATTTTAGCATTTTGGGGATCACCACTTCGGCTGTCCCAAGGATTAAGAGTTGGGGCTCTTGGTATTTGAAAACCTTGAGGTAGACTGTAGTTACAGGAAAAGCGGTCACATCGACTGAGATATGGCCAGGGGATAATCACCATTGAGCACCATTTCGACGTTTTTGTAATTCGGAGATCAGAGGATCGAGGAG
Source organism: Picea glauca (assembly GCA_000966675.3). Classification (NCBI taxonomy): domain Eukaryota; kingdom Viridiplantae; phylum Streptophyta; class Pinopsida; order Pinales; family Pinaceae; genus Picea; species Picea glauca. The sequence continues at coordinate 14,129 of JZKD02S0619559.1, forward strand.
GCAGAGGCTCTCGACATCAAGACTCGAGGAGACCCAAAATCCAAAATTCCCTTTTTAGGAGGTCATGGTCGTGTTTGGTGACCACATGGAGATGAAAGCTCGCGCATTGGTGTAATTGTGAGGTGCAAGCATAGTTTTTGTATAAGGACCTATGGTTCATGAGGTTTCAAGGAAGGCCAAAAGAACCATTTCGGTTTTGCAGATCTGAGGGATAGAACGATCCTAAGACCGGGAGGTCATGAAGAACCTATCGAGGCAGGGAGTGCTGCAACACGTGGAAACTCAATATGGGAGAAAACCAAAAGATGATTTTTCTTATATGTCTTTAAGAATTACATTCATTGGAAGCATCAACTTCCTTTGTTTTCTAGTTGCAACTGGAAGGAAGCTTCAACCCCCTATATTTTCAAGATACAACATGAGGGAAGCTCCAAATCCCCAATTCTTTGGCTACAACTAGAAGGATGCTACAACCCCCTATGTTCTCTGGATATAACCAGAATATGGCTACAACCACCTATCCTTTCCCTGTCCAACCGCCTTGAGATATAAGTGTCAAATAATTGAAGAAACCACTGCCACAATGTCATTGTGAGATATACCACTGTAAATCTATACCAATCTATGCCAACAACCTGTAACCAACATGTACCAATAACATGTAGTCAACCTGTACCAGTAATCGGCATGTACCAACATATAACAATAGATACGTGCCATGTATATGTTGGAGCATGTTGTCGCAAGAGATTGTTCTAGGATGTAATAGAGCCAAGCCTTAGCACATTTTAAATGAAATAAATTTTGTCACTCGGACTTGACTTGGGTTGCATGCAAGTAAATTACGAGATAGCCTCGAACTACTTTTGATTGGAAACTGCCCCTTTCAACCCGAGAGGGATCTCTCGAAAATATGTCACAATAGGATATTCAATAAGCTTAACAGTGGGAAAATCTGTGGGTAACAAAAAGTTTTGGGTTTTTTTAGGGTTGGTGGGTTGGACCAGGAGGTAGTCCATTTGGAATGGAGTCAAATTATCAAGAAAATAATAAGATTGTTTCGGCGATGGAAGTCCATGGAATAGAGGTGAGGTAAAAGTTTATTACAAAGAGAAGGATTTATAAAAGTATCGCAGCAAAATAGAGAGAAAAAATATCAAAATGCAAGGATCACTTAACAATGAGTGAATTCCCAGCATAAATCAGTGGAAAGAGATGGTTGGGATAGAGAATCTATCCAAGTATCAATTATGAACCTTCATATCTCTACAAGAAACAACCTATAACATGTCCTGCAATAGGGAATCTAACAAACAGATGAATTCCATTACAAACACAGTCACAAATCGGGAAGAAAATGGCAATAAAACCAAGTGAAATGATACAAGAACGAAGCAATAATACATTCTCTGCAAATAAAATCACAAGAATCTCTATTGTAGATTAAAAATGGCTCTGCACTCTTTTATTTAAACAGTAAAACAAATGCTATAGCCCAGGAGTACTACTCCTGTGTGTCTTTTACCCCCTTTTCTCTCTCCAAGATATATACAATATATAATCCTTCAACATATAACAAATAAGAAATGACTTCAAAACCGACTAAGAAACGAACTGGCAGTTATTTAACTGAAATCTGGGTGCGTTCCTACATTTCTGGGCCATGTTTGCACAAAAACGCAACACCATCTTGCA
>JZKD02S0619614.1:0-15823 GCA_000966675.3 Picea glauca
TGCAAGATGGTGTTGCGTTTTTGTGCAAACATGGCCCAGAAATGTAGGAACGCACCCAGATTTCAGTTAAATAACTGCCAGTTCGTTTCTTAGTCGGTTTTGAAGTCATTTCTTATTTGTTATATGTTGAAGGATTATATATTGTATATATCTTGGAGAGAGAAAAGGGGGTAAAAGACACACAGGAGTAGTACTCCTGGGCTATAGCATTTGTTTTACTGTTTAAATAAAAGAGTGCAGAGCCATTTTTAATCTACAATAGAGATTCTTGTGATTTTATTTGCAGAGAATGTATTATTGCTTCGTTCTTGTATCATTTCACTTGGTTTTATTGCCATTTTCTTCCCGATTTGTGACTGTGTTTGTAATGGAATTCATCTGTTTGTTAGATTCCCTATTGCAGGACATGTTATAGGTTGTTTCTTGTAGAGATATGAAGGTTCATAATTGATACTTGGATAGATTCTCTATCCCAACCATCTCTTTCCACTGATTTATGCTGGGAATTCACTCATTGTTAAGTGATCCTTGCATTTTGATATTTTTTCTCTCTATTTTGCTGCGATACTTTTATAAATCCTTCTCTTTGTAATAAACTTTTACCTCACCTCTATTCCATGGACTTCCATCGCCGAAACAATCTTATTATTTTCTTGATAATTTGACTCCATTCCAAATGGACTACCTCCTGGTCCAACCCACCAACCCTAAAAAAACCCAAAACTTTTTGTTACCCACAGATTTTCCCACTGTTAAGCTTATTGAATATCCTATTGTGACATATTTTCGAGAGATCCCTCTCGGGTTGAAAGGGGCAGTTTCCAATCAAAAGTAGTTCGAGGCTATCTCGTAATTTACTTGCATGCAACCCAAGTCAAGTCCGAGTGACAAAATTTATTTCATTTAAAATGTGCTAAGGCTTGGCTCTATTACATCCTAGAACAATCTCTTGCGACAACATGCTCCAACATATACATGGCACGTATCTATTGTTATATGTTGGTACATGCCGATTACTGGTACAGGTTGACTACATGTTATTGGTACATGTTGGTTACAGGTTGTTGGCATAGATTGGTATAGATTTACAGTGGTATATCTCACAATGACATTGTGGCAGTGGTTTCTTCAATTATTTGACACTTATATCTCAAGGCGGTTGGACAGGGAAAGGATAGGTGGTTGTAGCCATATTCTGGTTATATCCAGAGAACATAGGGGGTTGTAGCATCCTTCTAGTTGTAGCCAAAGAATTGGGGATTTGGAGCTTCCCTCATGTTGTATCTTGAAAATATAGGGGGTTGAAGCTTCCTTCCAGTTGCAACTAGAAAACAAAGGAAGTTGATGCTTCCAATGAATGTAATTCTTAAAGACATATAAGAAAAATCATCTTTTGGTTTTCTCCCATATTGAGTTTCCACGTGTTGCAGCACTCCCTGCCTCGATAGGTTCTTCATGACCTCCCGGTCTTAGGATCGTTCTATCCCTCAGATCTGCAAAACCGAAATGGTTCTTTTGGCCTTCCTTGAAACCTCATGAACCATAGGTCCTTATACAAAAACTATGCCTGCACCTCACAATTACACCAATGCACGAGATTTCATCTCCATGTGGTCACCAAACACGACCATGACCTCCTAAAAAGGGAATTTTGGATTTTGGGTCTCCTCGAGTCTTGATGTCGAGAGCCTCTGCCTCCTCGATCCTCCGATCTCCGAATTACAAAAACGTCGAAATGGTGCTCAATGGTGATTATCCCCTGGCCATATCTCAGTCGATGTGACCACTTTTCCTGTAACTACAGTCTACCTCAAGGTTTTCAAATACCAAGAGCCCCAACTCTTAATCCTTCGGACAGCCGAAGTGGTGATCCCCAAAATGCTAAAATCCCTAGCCCAACTTTCTCCTCTAAAAAGGATGTGTTTCCCTGGCTCGTCGCATTTCGTGACTTCAGAACTCCTGATGTCAAGTATCCCGCTTCCTATCTGTGGAATCCACCAAATGGTGAATCCCGATATCCCGATACTAGGTGTGACTATAGCTCCACTCCTCGCTATGTTGCATTTGACAATTTCGGGGTTTTCGTCTCCAAGAGTCCAGATTCCTTATCTCCAGGAATTTTGAAATCCCAAATCCCGGTATGGAGAAATGTCATATTCCTTCCACATTCCTTCAATGTTTCGTAGTTTCATGCTTCAGGACTTCACAATCCCCGTTGCAACCCCTTGCTCCTTCGAGCTTCCGGTATCCGAAGTACCAAAGTACCGAAATCCTGAAATTTTAGTCCTTCTTCTCCTAAGCAAGATCAACGACTAAAATCCTCCTTTGATCCAACGACTCAGATCCTTTCAGGATTCTATGGGTAGAGAGTTCTGAACTCTTACCCCTGCATCTTCCGGTAGTCGAAATACCGAAATGGCCTCACGGGGATTTCCCCAAAACCTTGCCCGTGTGCACTTTTCGGGACTTTAGGATTCGCAATTTCCTGAATCCTCCATGACTGAAATCTTGGTCCTTGATTCCCTGATACCTGAAACCTTGATGTGCCCAAATGCCGAAGTTTTTTCTCCAAAGGCAAGTTGCGTTTCATGACTTCGGGGTATTCACTATGGAGTGCCTCGGTCTCTGGTCATCAGGATTCCCGAAATACCGAACCCTGAATCTCTGAAATGCCAAAATATGACGACTCCTCTCCTTTGTATATGAGGATTAAACCTCGTGCATATCCTCCTAGATATGATGGCTATCGGCTATCCGTGCAAGATCTGATGGTCCAGATCTTCTTCTCCTATACGCTCTCCTCCTTCTGCTACCTGGACGTGAAAATTCAATGGTCCAGATCTTGTCCTCGGCTTGATATGACGACAACTGTGCTCCCTCTTGTGATATTCTATTTCTTCTTGATCCTTGGAAGAATTCAACTTATCAAAGGCCTTGTCCTTTTTTCCTGCTATGAAGCCTATACTCACAGCTTCTGTCTGTGTTCTAGAAAACACTTTCCCTCCTGAGCTTCCTCGAACTCAAAACCTCCAAAGGGTCTTCTTTCAGCCTCTGCGACCTCTCCGCTTATGGCCTGTGCGTGAAAGCACTGCTTCTCCTTAGCTTTGTCAAACCCTTACTCTTCCAAGGGTTTCTCCTCATCCTCTGCTACTACTTACAGAGATCTGTGCCTAAAATCACTCTTCCTCCTAATAGTCTCTTCTCTAAAACCTTGAAAGGTTTCCTCGACCTCTGTGATTCCTACATAGTCTCTACACACACGAAGCTGCTATCTACTTTGAGATTCTCTATTGCTTAGACCTCTAAGGGACTTAACCCTTTTCTCTCCCTCAGATGGAGAATCTGATGCCCTCTTGGCAGTCTCTTGCTCAAGCAAATCCTTTCTGAGTCTACAGGGTATTCAACAACCCTGTGAAGGTCCTTCTCCTGGACACTTCTCCTGTTGCAGAACTAAAAAGAATTCTTCTTATGCTCTATCTGCACATCCACTCAATGCCCTCCTAGCAGAGTTTCCCCAGAATCGTCAGTGATTCTGATTCCTCCTTGAACTCACAATGGAGTTCTCCTTCTGGACTTTGTTCTTGTGCTCAATGCCCTCCTGGAAGAGCTCTATAGAACCCTCAGTGGCTCTATCTCCTTTCTAAACTCAAACCAAAGTTCTTCTCCTCAATGCAACCCATGCATATACTCAATGTCCACCTGACAGAGCTCTTGCAGAATCCCGCAGTTATTTTGTCTTCTATTGTGCTCCCTTCCACACATGCCTACCTCCAAGGTGTTCATCAACCTTGAGGTCCTTCCTTGAGTCAATGACTTCAGCTGGTGTGCCCTCCTAGAACGTCCTTGTCCAAATTCCTCAGAATTTAGAAGTGCACCTATGTACTGGCTTTCAGAACCCATAGTGTTCTGTCACACCCTCCTGGCATGAAGCCTCAAAGAACCCAACCTAAAATAAAAGAACCCACTGATATAAAAACCTATATGTCCCTGCAAATGCATACCTAACCATACATCTACATCATATAAATACACACACATGAAGACATTCCTCATACACAGAATAACATGCAGGAAAAACTGCTCTTTGTATTAATATGAATGCCTGTTTACAATGTGAGCTCGGACTGCAACAGAGTCTCTCCTCTCCTCTCCTCTCCTCTCTCTCTATTCAACTACTAACATAAGATTTAAGATATTTTACAAGAGGGGGCTCTTTGAGCTCTTTCCTCCAAGCTACCAACCCTATTCAATTACATTAACTTTACATTGAATGGGTTGTCTAGTCCAGATCGGAGCTAGATCCAGCCTTACAACCATTAAAGGCCTTCTTTAACTACTTCCTTCTCAAAGGCACGTCTTTGGCTCTACCATCCTTACAAACATTTAATACAAATTCAAATTCAAAATTTGAAACGAGAGGGTTGCGCCTCTCCTACTTCATTGAATGCACGTTGTGCTGACTGGTTGGCTGGCTAGCGCATGGCTGGCTTGGAGCGATGTTCCTGCATCATACTCCTCTGCTATGAAAAATTCATGAGCTCCTGCTCATGAGATCTCCACCCTAGCTGTTGAAATCCACCTAGATCCCAAACAACTCTTTGGAGTTGTCTATCTGCTCCACCTCTCTGCTGCTACTACTTCTTTTGTTGCTCCGTTAATGTTACTGTCTCCCTTCTACTTAGCTTCTCTTCACTGGAAGCTTCTACTGATCTGATCATCAGCTGTTTGATCTACTCAATCATCTCGTCTAGTTGCTCCAATGGTTGGCTCTGTCCATGCAGTCTCCTCGATGGAAATTCTATCTTCTCATTAGTGGGTATATCATCATGATCTCCCATGCCATCTTCTCCATCTGCTGTGGCCTTAGCTTGCCACTCTGCTATAGATTCCAACTCTACAACCTTCTCACAAAACTATTGTTTAGATTATTCTTCCGGCAGCTCCACTTCTTCCATTTCCCCTACTGGTTGAATTCCAGCTTCTTCCAGTTGCTCTTCAGCCTAGAATTTTCCCTCATCTTCCGCTGCATACCTCGGTACTGCAGTCTTCATCACCTGTTCAGTTCCCTGGCTAAAAGTTTTGAGCGATTATTCAGAATGCTCATCTTCTGCTATCATCGGCCTGAATGTCTGTTCATGGCAGTCATCTGCTGACTCTGGATTGTTCAGCCAATCCTCCATCATTTCCAATTCCGTCTCCCATGGAGTGATCAACTTATCTCTATTCTCTTCTCTCGCTGTCAGCTTCAGTGCTGCAGTTGTCTCCTTTTTAGCTTCCTATCTAAAAATGTTGAGCCATTCCTCAGAATGATCATTTACCTCTGCTTGGGCAGCCTCTGATGTCTACTGCATTTCTCTGACAGTCACAACTAGATGTCTTTCCCCTACTGCTGCATCTGCAACACATAATCTTGCCTCAACTGGGCTCAATGGTAGGAATATATGAATTCCCCCAATGATCAGAATGTCCTTCTAATATTTTTCCTCTGTCAGCTCCTCTTCTTGATGTGAACTCAACTCTGAGATCATCTAATCTCCCTTTCCCTCCTGGTAGTATGGGAGTTCTCTGCTGCACTCTTGGCAGTCTATGAGATCCTTGGATCCCATCTCATTGCCCTCTTGGTAATTTGAAATTCCCTCACTGTCCTCCTCAAAGTCTATGAGATCCCGCGGCAATCTCATCTCATTGCCTTCTTGGAAATTGGGAATTTCTGTTCTTCCCTCTTGGCAGTCCATGCACACATGGTAGTCTCTGATATCTTCGGATGATCTCAGTTCATCCTCAATATCGCTGAGGTTTCTCCCAGCCTCTGGTTCACATACCTGAACCATTTCCTCTTCATCATTCCTGGGGCTTTCAACATGCCTCAGCCACATTCTCAGTAGCCTTCGTTGTCTTCTGGTCAACAATTCCTTGACTGGCCATTTTACCTTCATCTTCATGGGCCATTCATACACCCATCTTGACTTTGCATCCCGCTGCATCTGCAATGCTAGAATTTCTATTCTCACTCTGATATCATTGAGCTCTTTATCCACCACATCCTTGCTCTGCTACTGATGGATCTTCTTTCCATCGCATGCATGGTCTTCAGTAGCCATCTCCCTACTCTTGTCTGCCCTTCTGGAAAACTTGCTAGTGTAACTCTGCAACTGAGAGCTTCTAGCCTCTCCTTACAGTCGACCTGATTGCCTTTTGACTACTGCGCACTTGCAACAATCTCCATAGAGTTCCAATACTCTGTCTCCTTCTGCCTAAAATATCCAAACAGAGTCAAGCTCTGATACCAAAAATGTTGCAGCACCCCCTGCCTTAGCAGGTTCTACACGACCTCCCAGTCTTAGGATCATTCTATCCTTCGGATCCGTAGAAATGAAATGGTTCTTTCGGCCTTCCTTAAGACCTCACAAACCCGATCCACAGGTCCTTTTACGAAAACTTTGCCTGCACCTCACAATTACACCAATGCGCGAGCTTTCATCTCCACGCAGCCACCAAACATGACCATGACCTCCCGAAAAGGGAATTTAATATTTCAGGTCTCCCTAAGTCCTGATGTTGAGAGCCTCTACCTCCTCGATCCTCTGATCTCCAAATTACCAAAAAACCAAAATGGTGCTCAACGATAATTAACCTCTAGCCATATCTCAGTCCATGTGACCACTTTCCCCATAATTGCAGTCTACCTCAGGGTTTTCAAATACCAAGAGGCCCGACTCTTAGTTCTCGGGACAGTTGAAGTGTCGATCCCCGAAATGTCGAAATCCCTGGCTCAATTTTCTCCTGTCAAAAGGATGTGTTTTTTCAGCTCGTCGCATTTCATGACTTCGGAACTCCCAATGTCAAGTATTCCGCTTTCTATCTGCGGAATCCATGAAATTCCAAATCCTGATATCTCGATACTAGGTGTGACTACAACCCCACTCCTCGCTATGTCGCATTTCGCAACTTCGGGGTTTTCGCCTCCAAGAGTCTGGATTCTTTGTCTCCAGGAATTCTGAAATCCCGAATCCCGGTATGCCAAAATTTCGACTTCCTTCTGCGTCGCTTCAACACTTTGGAGTTTCGTGCTTCAGGACTTCACGATCCCTGTTGCAACCCCTTGCTCCTTCGAGCTTCCGGTATCCAAAGTACCAAAGTACCAAAATCCTAAAACTCCAGTCCTTCTTCTCCTGAGCCAGATCAACAACTCAAAGCCTCCCTTGATCCAACGTCTCAGATCCTTTCAATATTCTATGGGTCAAGGGTTTCAAAATCTTATCCATGCATCTTTCGATAGCTGAAATACCAAAATGGCCTTTTGGGGATTTCCCCGAAACCTTGCCCGTATGCACTTTTTGGGACTTCAGGATTCACAATTTCGCGAATCCTCCGCAACTGAACTCTTGGTCCTTGATTCCTCGGTACCCGAAACCCCGATGTGCCCAAATGTCGAATTTTATTCTCCAAAGGAAAGTCACGTTTTGCGACATCGGGGTTTTCACTATGGAGTGCCCCGGTCTTTGGTCATCAGGATTCCCGAAATACCGAACCCCGAATCTCTGAAATGCCGAAATATGATGGCTCCTCTCCTTTTTATATGTAGATTAAACCTCATGCAAATCCTCATGGATCTAATGGCTATCAGCTATTCATGTAAGATATGACGGCCCATGTATTCTTCTCCTATATGCTCTCCTCCTGCTGCTACTTGGACGTGAAAATTCAACGGTCCAGATCTTTTCCTCGGCTTGATCCGACGACAGTTGTGCTCCCTCTTGTGATATTTTGTTTCTTTTCGATCCTTGGAAGAATTCAACTTATCAAAGGCCTCGGCCTTTGTTCCTGCTATGAAGCCTATACTCATAGCTTCTGTCTGAGTTCTAGAAAACGCTTTGCCTCCTGAGCTTCCTCAAACTCAAACCCTCCAAATTTTCTTCTTTTGACCTCTGCGACCTCTCGGATTATGGCCTGTGTGTGAAATCACTGCTCCTCCTGAGATTTTTCGAACCCTAACTCTCCAAAGGGTTTCTCCTCGGCCTCTGCTACTACTTATAGGGCTCTGTGCCTGAAAGCACTCTTCCTCCTGATAGTCTCTTCTCTGAAACCCTGAAAAGTTTCCTCGACCTATGTGATTCCTACAGGGTCTCTACACACACGAAGGTGCTATCTTCCCTGAGCTTCTCTGTTGCTCAGACCTCTAAGGGACTTAACCCTTTTCTCTCCCTTAGATGGAGAATCTAATGCCCTCTTGGCAGTCTCTTGCTCAAGCAACTCCTTGCTGAGTCTGCAGGGTATTCAACAACCTTGTGGAGGTCCTTCTCCTGGACACTTCTCCTATTCCAGAACTCAAAAGAGTTCTTCCTGTGCTCTATCTGCACATCCACTCAATGCTCTCCTGGCAGAGTTTCCCCAGAATCCTCAGTGATTCTGATTCCTCCTTGAACTCACAATGGAGTTCTCCTTATGCACTCTGTGCTTGTGCTCAATGCCCTCCTAGAAGATCTCTATATAACCCTCAATGGATCTATCTCCTTTATGAACTCGAACTAGACTTCTTCTCCTCAATGCAACTCGTGCATATACTCAATTCCTACCTGGTAGAGCTCTTACAGAATCCCGTAGTGATTTTGTCTTCTACTGTGCTTCCTTCCACACAGTCCTACCTCCAAGGTGTTCAACAACCTTGAAGTCCTTCCTTGAGTCAATGACTTCAGCTGGTGTGCCCTCCTAGCACGTCCTTGTCCAAATTCCTTAGAATTTAGAAGTGCACCTATGCAATGGCTTTCAGAACCCACATCATTCTATCACGCCCTCCTAGCATGAAGCCTCAAAGAAACCAACCTAAAATCAAAGAAACAATAGATAGCATAACCTATCTATCCCTACAAATGCATACCTAACCATACATCTACAACATATAAATACACACACATGAAGACATTCATCATACATAGAATAACATGCAGGAAAAAATGCTCTTTGTTTTAATATGAATGCTTGTTTACAATGTGAGCTCGGACTGCTACAGAGTCTCGACTCTCCTCTCCTCTCCTCTCTCTCTATTCAACTATTAACATAATATTTAAGATATTTTACAAGAGGGAGCTCTTTGAGCTCTTTCCTCCAAGCTACCTACCCTATTCAATTACATTAACTTTACATTGAATGGGTTGTCTAGTCCAGATCGTAGCTAGATATAGCCTTACAAACATTAAAGGCCTTCTTTAACTACCACCTGTTCAAAGGCACGATTTTGGCTCTACCATCCTTACAAACATTTAATACAAATTCAAATTCAAATTTTGAAACGAGAGGGTTGCGCCTCTCCTTCTTCATTGAATGTGCGTTGTGCTGGTTGGTTGGCTGGCTGGCGCATGGCTGGATTGGAGTGATGCTCCTGCATCACCACGTAAAAATACTAGTGTACTATGTATGTATCATATTTCTCATTTTTCATGGTTTAGTTATTTTTCACTTAAATGATATTGGTAATATGGTCATAAAGTTAATAACACTTATATACTGTGGTTAAAAATGATTAAAAATATATATACTAATTCACCCTCCCTCTCAGTAATCCAACAATTAGAATCAAAGAAGGCCCTTCAAGAAACAATTTAACCACTGGAAGGAGATTATGGGTTACTCTAATATTGGGTTACCATATTTTGATGGGGAAGATTATGCCTTGTGGAGAAGAAGAATGAAGACACACATACATGCACTAGGATTTGATGTTTGGCGACCAATGGTAGATGGATACAAAGCATCAACTGTTCCTCCAATAGATAAAGATGGAAAGAAACTTGAAGAGAATAATTCAAGAGCTACAAGTGCACTCCTAAATGGCTTGTCTAAATCGATCTACACCAAATTTATGCATTGTGATTCTGCAAAGGACATCTGGTTCAAGTTGAATAATGTATATGAAGGAGATGAGAAAGTCAAAGAAGCTAAACTTCAAATTTTTAGAGAAAAATTCGAACAACTGAACATGAATGAAGAAGAGAACATAGTTTCCTACTTACTACAAGTTGATGTAGTGGTAAACAATATCAAAGGATTGGGATATGAGGTAAATGAACATGTCATTGTAAAAAGGGAATTGAGATCTCTACCAATGAGATTTTATTCAAAGATTTGAACAGTAGAAGAGAGAGAGAGAGGATCTAACTACACTAACCATGGATGAGCTACATGGGACACTCACAACTTATGAGATGAGAACAGAGAAATATAATCTGATTACAAAAGATACAACATTCAAAGCATCCAAGAAGTCAAAGCAAAAGGGAAATAAAAAGACAATGTTATCTAACAACTGCAATGACATCTCAAAAGACGATGAACAAGTATCCAACTTCGTTAGAAGATTGAAAAAGGGAAATGACAAACATAGAGGTAAGATTCCATTGATTTGTTTTAACTTTGATGGAATTGGTCATTTTTCTAACAAATGTCCCCATAAGAAAAAGAAAAGGAATGAAGAAGATGATTCAAATAACAAAGAAACATACAAAGGAAAAATCACCAACAAGAAAATTTTCAAGAAAATCATTTTCACCATAGAAGACAACACCTCATTAGATGAATATGAAGCCAACGAAAGTGATACATAAAGGGTTCTGTTGATGGAAACATAATATTCCGATGAAGAAGGCTCCAAATAATAATATGAAGAGGAAGAAGTTGACTACAAAGAATAATTTCTAAGTTCCATAGAGGATATAAAATGAGAGAAGAAGAAAAATAAGTCACTTCAGGAAGAACCAAAGGAAAGAGGAGTTCAAAATTCAAATTATGAAGAACTAGATAAGATGATTGGAAAATTAAAAATCCAAGTAGAGGAAGAAAAAAGGATTAAAGAAACATTGAGAGAATAGGTAGAATAAAGAGACAATATCATTAGAAATTTGGAAGTAGAGATTGTCACATTGAGAAAATATCTTCAAAAGAAAAACATGCAGAAAAAATCCAAAGTTTTTAACAAGATCATTAGCAGTCAAAGACCAAATCATGACAAGTTTGGAATATGATACAACTAGACAGAAAAGGGATCAAGATCCCAACAAAAAATCAAGAAATACAACCAAGAAGCTATCCAGAGACAGTGATAGGAGACAATAAATTTTACAAGGAAGATGACATAGATGCTACTCCACCCAGAAGATTTCGATTTCAAAATCAGTGATAGTCTTAAACAAGAATACCTCATCAGTGATAGTCTTAAACAAGAATACCTCAAGAAGAAGAATATTTTAGAAGAGTAACTCATTTTAGAAGACCTACAACTCCTAGGTATCAAACTATATTTCTTGGTTTATGTTATTCATGTAATAATTTTGGACATAACGCTGTGAATTGCAGAGAAAATAACAGGAACAGAGACAATCGTGAAAGTTATGTACGAAATGATTATTCAAGAAGGACTAGTGAAACAAAGAACATAAGCTACAATGGTTTTGAATCCTTAAGTATTGAGATGGAATGCTATATGTGCAACAACTTTGGACACATGGACAAATATTGTAGAATGACAATTCCTCCAAGAGAATCAAAACATAATAACAATAGTCACAGACATGAACCTCAAATAATATGGATAAGAAAGCATAATCAGTTCAACAATGATGAATGCACACTTTCTCTACAAGCTAAATACAAGAAACGTGGTTGGTATGTTGACAGTGGTTTCTCAAAGAGCATGAAAGGTCATTATGACATGTTTCTAAACTTGAGAAAGGAAAGAGATGGATCACTCTCCTTTGGAAACGACGACTCAGTCAAAATAATTGGAAGAGCCACAATTAAAATTGGAAATAAGGATACCAAGGTAGAGAATGTTCTACTGGTGGAAGATATGAAACAAAATCTTCTGAGTGTAACTCAAATGTGTGACCAACGTCACAAACTTGTGTTCGATTCACATAAGTGTGATATAAGAAAGGAAGGTTCAGGAAGAGTGGTTGTGACAGTTTTAATAACTTCAAGAAACATATATGTATTAAGTGAAATTGGAAATAAAAAGTGTTGTTTAGGAAAAGAAGATGAATTTTGGCTATGGCACAGAAGAATAGGTCACGTAATCTTTGATAATATTGTCAAAGTAAGAAAAAAGGAAGAAGTCATAGAAATTCCCCATAACACGAATCCAACCAACACTTTATGCAAACATTGTCAACAAGGAAAACAAACCAAGACCAAATTCAAGTCAAAGGAAAAGCCATTGGAAATTGTGCATATTGATATAGTTTGACCAACTAGAACAAAGGGGTTAAAAGGTGAGAATTATTTTATGCTATTGGTTGATTATTATACAAGAATGATTGCACTTTGTTTTCTCGGGAAAAAATCAGAATCATTTGAGAACTTCAAGATATACAAGGAGATGGTTGAAAATGAGATAGATTCAAAAATAAAATGTTTGAGATCGGATAATGGAGGAGAGTTTAATATAAAGGAATTTATGGAATTCCGCAGCAAGCATGGGATGAAAAGGAAATTATTAGTTGTTAGGACACCACAATAGAATGGAGTCGTTGAAAGGAAGAAAACAAAAGCACGAGAAATGGATCAAACAATGTTAATGGATTCCAAGTTGACAGACGCCTTTTGGGCACATGTAGTGCATACAATAGTTCACATTCAAAATAGAGTAATGCTCAATAATAAAAATCCCTACGAGCTATGGAAAGGAAGACCAACCAATGTGAAGCACTTCAAATTTTTTGGAAGAAAATGCTACATCAAAAGAGAAGATGACAGAATGAGAAAGTTTGGTTCTTGCGTGGAGAAAGAAGTACTTGTTTGGTACTTTAGCAAAAGGAAAGAATACAAATTATTAAATATAAGTCTCAAAAAAGTTTTAGAGAGAATCAATGTGATGTTTGATGAGACAAGTGGATGAAAAATAAAAGAAGAAGAAAAAGATTCAATGGAATAGATTCACAAAGAAGAAACAAAAGAAGAAGAAGTAGAAGAAGAGGTAGATGATCAAGAGAAGTTAGAAGGAAAAGAGAAATAACAAAAATATATTCAAGTACCTCCAAATAAACCGAGAATAAAAATAAAAAATAATTATCCATCATATCATATAATTGAAAACAAAGATGTAGGATTTGAGACTAGAAGAAGAATTCACTCACCAGAACAACTGCACCTAGCACTCTTATCCTCGATTGAGCTAAGAAGTTTTGAAGAAGCCAACAAGGATGAGTTATGGATAAAATACATGAATAGAGAGTTGGATTAGATAGAGAAGAATGACACCTAGGAACTGGTTCCAAGGTCAAGGTACAAGAATGCGATCGACACAAAGTGGGTCTTCAAAAAACAATTGAATGAAGATGGACATGTTACTAGGAAAAAGCTATATTGGTATGTAAAGGATATGATTGAGTTGAAGGTATAGACTTTGAAGAGATGTTTGACCCTGTTTCAAGAACTGAAGAAATTATATTAATCCTCACTTATGCACTCTCCAAGAATATTAAAGTGTATCATATGTACATGAAATCAAATTGCCTAAATGGAGATCTAGAAGAAGAAGTCTAGATTGAGAAACCAGAAGGATTCTAGTTGTCAGAGAATGAAAATTGTATTTGCAGGTTGAATAAGGCCTTGTATGGTATTAAACATGCCCCCAGAGCTTGGTATTCCATACTGGATGGATACTTACAACAAAAAGGGTTCAGGAAAGGAAATGCAGACAACCTCTACATCAAGATAAATCAAGATATTATTTTAGTAATTGAAGTTTATGTTGATGATATTGTCTTTGGAAGTGATGACGATAGGATGAGATAGACATTTGCAAAGGATATGCAGAATGAATTCAAAATGTCATTACTTGGAGAATTATCCTTCTTTTTGGGTCTTCAGATATGTCAAAGAAACCAAGGATTTTTTTATTTCTGAAACCAAGTATATTAGAGAAACACTAAAGAGGTTAGGAATGGAATATTACAAACCATTCAATAATACTATGCAGACCAATTGTAAGTTAAGAAAAGATGATAATTCAAATTCTACAGATCAGAGGCAGTATAGGTCAATGATTGGTAACCTACTTTATCTGACAACATCTAGACCATATGTAATGGAGGAAGTTGGACAGGTGGCACGATTTCAAGAAACACCAAAGGAATCACATGTTATAGCAGTAAAAAGGATATTCATATATCTCAAGGGTATAGAAGAATTTGGATTATGGTATACAAAAGGAAAGGATCTATCACTTATTTTCTACACAGATGCAAATTGGGCAGATTGAATTGATGACCGAAGAAGTACAACTGGAGCAGTGTTCTACTTAGGTGATCATTTGGTATCTTAGCTAAGCAAGAAATAGTCATCAATATCATTGTCTACAACCAAAGAAGAGCATATTGAAACAACAACATGTTGTACATAGGTTCTATGGATGAAATGCACATTGAAAGATATACAGGTTGAGTATGATGATCCCATTCTGATATATTGTGATAATACAAGTGCCATCGATATCTCAAAGAATCCAGTCATGCAATCCAAGAAAAATCACATTCAAATCGATTTTCATTTTCTACGAGAACAAGTTGCAGAGAAGAACATTCAATTTGAGTATGATGGGACCAAAGAATAGATTGCAGACATCTTTAAAAAATTGCTTCCAAGGGAATCTTTAAGTATCTTCGATAGAAACTTGGCATAGTTTCTTCTCCACAATGAATTTTGAATTATATTATTAAATGTCTTAGATTTACACGAACAAGCACCATAAGAGGAAAATTCAGTTTGGGGAAGAATTTTTAGGGAGATTTCAATCAGGGGGAGCAGCCCTAGGGATAGTTCAATCAGGGGGAGCAGCCCCGATGGGAAGTTACCTATTCCATTGATGTCAAAGGGGGATAAATTAATCATATGCATGGAGAGAGAGTTATATTCTTAGAGAGAGGGAACATAAGCATGATCCCAAGGGGAGCGATGGTCACACAGGCAACATGAGCGATATGACTTCAGTGTTGCATCAGAGTGTTTCCATTAATGCCAAAGGGGGATATTGTTTATTAATTGGGTTAGTTGTCATTTATGTCAACCCTTGAAGAAAGTATAGTAGCCCCAATAGTATGGTTAAGGGATCCAATATTTTTTGAGGTATAAAGACATGAACATTAGTGAATATGCATGTAGACTATTCTAAATGGATAGTACATGTCGTGTCATTTCCGGTGATATGTGGTATGTCACATAACTCCTCACAATTAGGGAGTTATTTATTTGTGAAGTTGTAGAACCGTCATGAGTTATCTAGAATCCCCTAGAAGGTAAAATAAGTCAATTTATTCTAGAAGTGCCTAGAAGATGTTTACTAGTCAAAGTGGTTGTAACTAGGAGTTAATCATAAGTTAAGTTGTTTCAAAAACAAAATAATTAAAACCAAGTTAGTTGAAACTATAAGTGGTGATTTTACTATTTTTGGACAAAGTGGTTGTAAGTGGACAAAGTGGTTAGAAGTGAGTTATCCCCAAAAAAAGGAAGTTGGGTAAAGTAGTTAGAAGATAAACCCTAGAGGAAGCTACTTAGAGAGTATAAATAAGAAAACAAGGGTATTCTATTAGCACCTATTAAGCACATTGAATATCTATTATTTTGTGAAAGGTTTTTTTGCAGGTACTCATTGATACATCTGAAGTTATGCAAGTCTGAGGAAACAAAGAAGGGTTGACGACAAAAGGTTCAAAGTTACAAAATTTCTGAAAAAACCATATTTTTTGAGGTGTACATGGGTTGAAATGGAGGAAGACACTGTTAAGAACCAAATATCAATATAGCATAGAAAATCCTCAGAAAAAGTACTCAA
>JZKD02S0619636.1:11495-54466 GCA_000966675.3 Picea glauca
AGGTGACAAGTGTCATTTATGTGCATGCAATTATATTGGGGAAACTTGGTGTACTTTCCCAACCTTCCTATCATTCTTACATTCATTCACTCATGTTCACCCTACCACCTAACATCTGTACATGGCTGCTATCCCTCATGTTACATGTACTTGGAAGCTTGGTAGCTTCCTGTAACTATTTTTCTTATAGACTTGAGCTAAAGAAGTAGGTTTTCAGGCCCATGTGTAGTTGAAGAGGCGGGTTGCCAGGAACGTAAGAATTCTCTCTAGGTGAGAGAAGTGTTGTTTAAGAGGCGGGTTTTCAAGCCCATGAGAATTCTCTCCAGGTGAGAGAAGTGTTGTTGAAGAAGCTTATTGTTAGGCCCGTAAGCATTCTCTCTAGGTGAGAGAATTTTTGGGAATTGTTTTCCCAAGGTGCCAAGTTGTACCTACATGGCTATGAGACTTCCTTTCTAACTTGTTGTTGAAGCCCTAGAAGGGAAGTGGGTTATCTAAAGGATTGTTGAGCAAAGAAGGAGCACACTTCCTGGGGTCAGAAAGGTGTGTGGGGAATGAGATATTGTAGGCTAGTTGTTAAACTTGGCACTTGAATTGAAATTATTGTTGTTGTTGAGATACCTTACCCAAGTGGAGTTTAATCCCCAGCTTGGGGGTGAGTAGTTGTTGGCTTATGAGTAGCAAAGCCTAAGGTTAGGAGGAAAGTCGGAGGTCAACATGAAATTGGTGTCTTATTTTATCATATAAGTATCTTTGTTACTTAGTGTAATTGAATTAGAATGAATGGATAAGAGTTTGTATTTACATGTATAACTGTGTATTCTTGGTTTATGAATAAAGTGGTTGTTTCATTTCAAGGTTGTGTGATTGAATATTTGTTGGCACAGGGGAAAACCCAGGGTTCAGCTCTAACAATGCACCAACAAGACCTAACTACTGGCCCTTTCGAAAACACCTACGAAGAAGATGCAGTCTCACCCGAAGTAACCATAGGGGGTTGCAGGACACAAGTGTCTACAACTAGAGGAAATACAATGTGGATCCAAGGCAACAACACATAACAACCTAGTTATTCTTTATCTCCTTTAAACCTACTACGCAAGATATGTCTCAGATCTAACACAATGATGTAATAATAGAATAACATAAAGAAAAATAACACAACATCAATCACACAGAACAAAAATATATACGTGGTTCACAATCTCTCTAGGGATACGTCCAAAGAACTGCGTTTCTTGATATTATATGAAAACATATAGTTCTATCTCTGCTCTTAGCTTGAAAATATCTCTCTCTTTCTCTTCTTCTCTCCCCTCCCTGCGCACCTAGCTGCAGGGTTGATCTTCGCACCCAGCTGAAGATCTTACAACACCAGAGTGCTCTCACACATAACACTTCTCTCACTTACAACAATAATCACTCAATCTCACAACACAACTCTAGTCAATAACAATAATGAAACACCTCAAATGAACCTTTCCTCAGTCCTCTCAATCTTTATTTATACATTACAATGACTCTCAGACAACCTTAGGTCGAAACCTAGGTGTCAAAACACTAAATACCAAAACCCTAGGTGTCTAAAACCCTAGGTCTACTTTTACCCACATTTTCCAAGATTTTCCAACCTGTATTTCCATCTTTCCCGCGAGGTGTTCCAAAGCATCCATTGGTGGTTTTTTTCGCTTGCTGAGTTGTCCACAATCCATCCTCCTTGTTGATATGTTATCCTCAATCTTCTCGTCCAATGAATTGTTTTCCCTTACTTCACTCATTCCTTTCTGCTTCTTTGACCACTTCGACCCAATCTCAACCAATGTTCCTTCTGCGCAGTTCACACTTTTTCTTTTCTCTTTATTTTTCTTTGCTTTCTTCATTAATCCATAACCAAGGGCCAACATGCCCCCAACACTCACCTGTGACTCATCCCGAGGCACTGTAGGTCTAAACCTTTTGTTTTACTTCGACTTTGGACTGCATGGAGCAGCCTGTGCTTTCTTCTCTATCCCTCCCCACTGTGTGTAGACTATCTTTTCTGTGTCTGGTACCCAGTTTCAACTACACCTAGTACCTAGACCCTTCTTCTTCTGCTTTTACTGAGATTTGTGAGGCAACTGGTTGTCATAGTATAATTTCAACCAACTCTCATTCACTAAACCTTCCTTCCATTCTCCATTTAAAGTCTTCAACTGTGCAGCTCCTCCTTCTGTAACATAAGCCACCTCATATGGCCCCAACCAATGTGTCATGAACTTCCCTAGATGCTTCATGAACTTGTTGTCATATACCAATACCAGATCTCCTTGTTTGAATGCTTTCTTCTTGATATGTCTGTCATGGTAAGATTTTTCATGTTCTTTCTGTACCCGCTGATGGAATCTTGCAATAAATTTGTCTTCCTCTAGTTCTACCAACTGCGCAAGTCTATTTTGAACAGTGCCGGTGTCACACATGTCGGTGAATGCTGCAATTCTTAAGCTAGGAACTAAATATTCCATAGGTACTACTTCTTCTATACCATAAACCAACTTAAAGGGAGTCTGCATTGTTAGCTTCTTGCAAGTGGTTCTATAGGCCCATAACACTGTTGGTAGTCTCAAATCCCAATCATCTCTATTCACACTACAAATCTTCGTCAACGTTGTCTCCAAGATCTTGTTGAAGGCTTCAACTGTACCATTCGCGTGAGGATGGTATGGAGTGCTCTTCTGGTGGTGAACTTCAAATTCCTGAGTCAAGGCTTCAATAGTATTATTAATAAAATGTGTACCTTGATCGCTCATAAGGATCTTTGGGCATCCAAACCTAATTATGATATCATAAAATATGAATCGTGCAACTGTAGTTGCACTACAGTCCTTAATTGCTCTTTCTTTTGCCCATCTGGTCAAATATTATGTCATAGTGATTATGTATCGATCTCTTGTGTTCTTTCCTGGTGGGTTGATAGGTCCCATCAAATCAATGGCCCATTTCTCAAATGCCTGTAAGGTTAGTTGGGGTGCTAAAGGCATCTCATCCCTTCTGGAAGGTTTCCCAACTCTTTGGCATACATCGCAGGCTTTGTAGTATTCCTTAGCATCTTTGTGTAAAGTGGGCCACCAAAGGCCAACTCTAAGAACCTTTTGCGTTGTTTCTTTTCCTACATAGTGTCATCCTATGATGCCTTCATGTGCTTCTGCCAGAATCAGTGGTATTTCTACCTCCATAACACATCTCCTCAAGATCTCATCAAGTCCCATCTTATATAGTTGTCCAGCTATAAGTGAAAAATCTGCAACACACACTACCAACTGTTTCTTCTGAATGATGGTATATTCGTGAGGTTCCATTCCTGTAGACAGGAACTGGACTATTTTGGTGAAGTGATCATCAACCTTTATGATGGACAACAAATATGCATATGGTAGTGTATCCTCCAAGATAGTAGGTTCCTCTCCATGTTCTAGCCTAGATAAGTGGTCAGGTCCCTTGTTCATTCTCCCTGGCTTGACCACAATTTCGAAATCATATTCCTGAAATAACATAAGACATCTGCATATACTTCACCCAACACTGGCTTGTTGACTAGGTATTTCAATGTAGAGTGATCAATGAACATCTTAAAGTGTCCTCCCAACAAGTAGTGATGAAACTTGTGTAGTGCATACACCATGGCTAAACCTTCTCTCTTAGTGGTAGTGTAATTTATTTCAGCTGTTGAGAGCTTCCTGCTAGCAACGGCTAACAGATGGTCAATATCTCATGCTCCCAGTTGTGCTAACACTACTCCTAATGAAATAGATGATGCATCAACATGCACATGGAATTCCTTACTCCAATCTGGGAAAACCAGAATAGGTGCGGTGACCATTTTTTGTTTCAGTGTGTCGAAGCTTCCCTAACATTCCTCTGACCATTGAAACTGGCAATATTTCTTTAAAAGCTTCTCCATGGGTGTTGTAATCTATGCATAGCCCTTTATGAACTTTCTATAGTATCCAGTATGTGTCAGTGCAGTGTGCAGGTGTCTAACCGAATTAGGAGGAGGTATATCAACAATGATGGCGATCTTGGAAGGATCTACCAACAACCCCTGCTTACACATAATATGACCTAGCAACACTCCAAAGGGTGAAAAGAAGATGCACTTCTTCAGGTTCAGGGCAATCTGACATTGCTTTCACTTATTTAACATTAGTCTTAAACATTCAATATGATTTTTCAATAAGCTAAAAACAATCCAATCATCAAAATATGCTTCTAGAAATTTATGTAGAAATTCATTGAATTCTTCAACCACCACCCTAGAAAATATGGTTGGTGCATTCTTCAATCCAAAGGGCATCACTGTGTACTAGTAGGATCCCCATTCTATTGAAAATTTGGTCTTATGGTGTTCTTCCTTGGAAATCCTGATCTGGTGGTAACCTAAAAATACGTCTCTGAAGGAGTAAACTTCTTGTCCTCCCACATTATCTAACACTTCGTCAGTAAACAGTGTAGGGAATGGATCATGTAAACATGCATCATTCAGTTTCCTCAAGTTTACACAGATTATGATCTCTCTTGTCTTCTTATCTTGAACCACCATAGGGATAATCCATTCTGACTCTTCAATGGGTTCTATGATTCCTCTTCCAACATTATGTCTAATTCAATCTTGACTTTCTTGTTATACTTGGGATTTAGTCTGTAGGGTCTCTTCTTGACTAGCCTTGCATCTGGTTTCAAGGGGATCTTCATTTCTCCCATGGGCCATGTTGTTCCTGAGTCTGTACTTAAGGCTCAAAAGTACAGTGTCAAGGCATCCGAAAGTAGGTGAAAGATGGGTAAGAAGGTAACGTCAACCTTCGGTATAGGAAACTAGGGACGATTTCTATGTTCGCATTGTCTAGCTTCCAACTGTTCCTTAGTAGTTATATCTTGTTCAATGGCCACCCATGAACGTTCAATTTCTTCCCGGTTATTGGCAGTTTTAAGGATTATGTCGAAAAGGTTTAAAGCAATATGTGTTTGGTTCGATAGTCCGGGTTCGATATTAGGCTGTGTTGCTGCAGGGACAGTCATGGAGGAACAGTGAGGGTAAGAAAGGGTTCAAATGAGAGATTAAATGTTGTCTTGATTTTGGTCGAATAACAGAGAATTTTACAGTTTAAGAATAAATTAGGAATGCAAATTGAAGGCTCTTTCTTGTAACTGTATCATCTTTTAATATAAAGGTGTGAGGTGAGAGAAAAACACTTAGCTGCATATGATGCAAGATTCTTGTCAAAGAGAACACTCACATATAAACATAAGAGGAAATTAGTAAGGAAATAACTGACATGGTGAAGAATATATGTAGAAATATGTAAGTACAGATTGGTCTTACACCCGCTGATAGCTGGTGCAGAGGAAAGACAATAAACAAATACAGAAAACCAAAATCCTTTCGTTATAGTAGTGGTAGTACTAAAGTATAACAAAGCACATCAATTATGAATAATGGAATGAAATGAATCATGAAATACGAAGAAACAAACTTGTAACACAGTCTTAACGAAATCGAGAATCTCCAGATTTGCTTATATTAACTTCTCAAATGCAAAACTCTATTACAATCGACACAAAAAAGGTCCAGCCCCGTTTATTTCTTTCTCTGATATATTTATACAATTTTATAGATCAGTTAGAAACTCAACAGTTACACAAATTCAGTTACAACCGAGAGGAGCGCAATTGCTCTCTTTCTCCTTCTCTATTTTCACTAGGTTCTAGGTGCTCGTCTTCGCGTGGATTCGGTGCAGGCGATACATCTTTCCATAAACTGAGATACGAGCTGCGAAGGTTCCGCTTGACAGCTGGCCTCGACGAAGTAACATTATTGGGCTAACTGTTGTATCTTGTCTCCCATTTGTGCATCGACTATGTCGATGGCACTTAGTTGCGCGATGGGTTGGATTAAGTGTTTTTCAACTTGATCCATGTCCACCCTGTCCATCTGAGAGATATCGGCTGAATTTATCTCATCCTTTTCCTTCAGATCGAGTGAGATCTGTTCCACATTTATTTGCATCAATGATTCTACATCGCCTCGGCTGTCAATATCTAACAGCTCGCCATCTATGGAGTTAAAATCTTCTTCTAAAGAGTGGGTTACCTTTTGGACTTGTTCCTTTCCCAGGGCAATGTTATGCTCCCAATCTTTCAATAGAATATTGCCTCTGGTTTGTTCAGGGATGGCAAGCCCAGGAGCACCTGCCAAAAACCTATTATTTGTGGCAATTACCGTGTCCTTGAAAGCGACCTGAGCCACTTCGGCCTCCCTTTCCCTGGCAGTCAGGTTCTTGGACACCTGATTCACCAACAGATAGTTCTCCCGAATCTCTCCTATCCTGGCAAGCAAATTCTGCTGTGTCGAAAAGACTTTGCTCTGAATCTCACTGGCTCGGGATTTAAAAATGCCAATGTCTATTTCTCTGCTCTTGACAATTTCTACCCGAGCCTGCAATTGTTCAATCATATTTCTTTGTTGGCTCACCTGCGCTCTACCATCTCGGACCACCAAATGTGCTTGCTCAATCTTGGTCCTGAGCGTTTCTATTTCGTTTTTATCAGCCACTCTGGCCTGTTCTATTTCCATGCTGGCCTGACCTTTAGAATTCTCTGTGGCTGTAGCCAATCTAGCCTTGAGAGTCTTGATGAGACAATTCTTCCTTTTTAGTTGGTTATTCAAAAGCCCAACTGAGTATTGATTTGCCGAAGCATATGCCCCCAGCGTTCCAGTGATTTCATTGGCGAGTTGGTCACTTTTCTTATTTTTTCCATCGGTCATGATTTTATATTTTTTCACAGTGGACTCTCCTTCTTGATAGAACTCTCTTTTCACCACCGCCTTCCTCTTTTTATCAAAAAAGAACTCATTTGGAGGGAGTTCCTCTGCTCTAATGGACCTCAGTTCTTCATTAAATATCCATCCCTCGCCGACATGTCCCTGTGTCGACTGCAAGGGTGTGACCGAGGTGATGGGTTCTCCTATTTTTTTTGTAGATTCTCTTGGAGTACTGACGGGATTCTGCTCCTTTGGCGTATCCAGAGTCTCTGTTTCAGTCTCCAGTTTCTGTTCCCTTGGTGGGCCTGGAGTTTTTACTTCCGCCTCCGAACTCTGTTCCTTTGGCGGGTCCAGAGTCTTTCCTTCTGCTTCGAGATTCTTCATTTGATCCCCTTCCTGGTGTTTTCCAAGGTTAGAAATTGTGTCTCAGAACCTTCAGCATCCTTCTATTTCACCTCGGAAATACCCAAACCTCCCAAAACAACGGGGAGACATCTTCGTCTATGTTCTTGGAACTTTAATAAAGATGTTGTGTCTTTGGGTGCTAATGATTGGATCCAGGCTAGCACTTCTTCATAAGATATCGCCCCTCAGAAAACATCGTCCGAGGGTGAATTCTCATGCTCAAATCTCTTGAGTCCGCAATGAGCCAAATGGTTGCTCACAACCCTCTGTGGATCATGTTTCTTAATTTCAATGGAGACCAAACTTAGGTCCTCCAGGGAAGTAGCCTCGGCTTTGGCATGCCCAAAATCTAATAAAGAATATGAATTCAGTCTAATGGGAAAATAAGGCCATACCTTCTTTGAATAACCCTTGAGTTCTTTGCTCACTCCTCCAATTATTGTTTGCCAGGCGACCTCTCGACAAGCCAACTTGTCGGGGATGAACAAGGGAAATGCATGAGGGGGAACAAAAGCCCCAAAAACACTGCATCCACATACCAATCTGCTATACCACTCAGACCTGTTGCAATGTTGTTCGAGACGCGAGGTGGTGGATGCCCAAAAATGGCGATATGCAGGGGCACCATCACCCAGTTGAAAATCTCATATGTGAACTTTGCTGCTTTATTCTCCCATAGTTTGTCATGATACTCATGCATGGGTTTTTCTTGGGTTGGATTCCAAGCCCAGCACATCAAGGGGAATGGTGTCATGGAACATACCGCGTCCATGATATATGCTGACATGAAAAATGAGGATGGTTTCCCACTTTCTTTCTGCTCCCGATACTCCGTGACCCTGTTGGCCAAACTGTCTGAGACAATCTTTGCCCAATTGAACAAGCAACCTTCTACAACCTGAAACATGAGAGGCACCCATGAGACGTAGAAATGTGATGTGTCTTCTCTCCCGAATAGCCGGCATGTCATCATGGCCACATATTTATACTGTGGCTCCAAAGAAGAGATAGAATAAACGCCCTGGTCATTTGCTCTGAATTTCGCGGCTCGTGAAACCCAATCTTTGATCAAACCAGGCATGGTTTTGTCGTACTGGGTGCACTCTTTCTCTTTGAATTCCTCCAGGAACTCGACACCATATGTATATTCAGACATCGAAGGCAGCTTGTACATGGTTTGTATATGTTCGGGCCTAAAAGTCCCGACAATAACTCGCTGTCTGTTTATGATCGTCCTGGTAGGTAAGTCTACGTGGTCCAACGCCCACCGGATCATGTCGTAATATGGAAGCAACCGTGGCCTGGTTGCTACTCTATGCGTCCCGGATTGGACAACTATTTTTTACTTGGTGTGTAGATCATCCTTTTTGATGTCATCGGAGTCATCTGAGTAAGCCACCAATTCTACTTGCAGAGCATTTGAAACAAATGACCAGTCAGGGATCGATTCGACACTTTGGGGTGAAGTATTGGCAACATTATCTGGGCCCTGTCCCGCGACTTCAACATTCGCCTTTGCTGCTTTCCGTGGAGCCATAGCTGAAGCTTGCATTTTTTCCCTTCTGTGATAGACCTGTGTATACATGCAAAAATTAGTTCACTCGAAAAATGACGAGCTCTGTGTGTTTATGAAAAATGTTTTCATTATAAAAAAATGAAACTCCTGTATATATTTGAAAATTCGGTACTTTTCGAAATAATCCTGTCAAATCGTAATTAGAAATAAATTAATTGCATAAAATCTGATCTTATATGCATGGATTTACCCTTATTCTCCATAAATGTCATAAATTTCTGGCGATTTGACAGTCAGTCGAAGTATGGAGAGCAAATGGCTATCTCGGGAAACGTGCAGGCCTCGGGGCGTGGGATATATCTTGCTTTATCTTAAAATATCAAATCTTAGCAATGTTAATAACTCTCTTGCTGTTCGCTGCATCGTGGATTTCCTTTTAACATTTTGAGTTTTCAACTCGTGAGACTGCGAGGACCGATTTTAGCTTAATTAACAGTAATCGCGATTTGGAGCATCATTAATTTTATAGTCCATTTATTTTCCATATCGCAACTCAAAACTTCGAAGGCAAGTTTCTGGGGGATTAGTATGCCGAGTCGCGAAACCGCGAGATGGCGATAATTAAGGCTCAATTAAGGGGGATAAAATCTTAGATTAGGCGGTTAATTAATCTTGCCATAACGTCGCGACTTCATGAGTCGAGGTTTTAGATGCCGTAACTCTCGAAAAGATAGTGCCGAGTGGTGAGACGCCGAGAACAGATTTAACCATGGTTAGCTTTTTGTCTTTAATCCTTGACCAGGGTTATCCCAAAAGTACCTCGTGCTCTCGGCTCTCAAGGCTGTAAAAACAAAAACTTGGGTTTGACAAACGCCGAGGTGCAAAAGCCTGATGACGTCTAATCATGAGTTAAAAGTTTTACCCTAGTTAATGCCTCGGGCGAAAATTGAAAACGACTTCGCCATTTCGTGACTCGGGACGTGTGAACTCAAGGATTAAAGTCTCCGACTTGCGATATCCTGAAATAAAACAAAAAAGAGCAAACGTTCTTATGAAAAGTGGACTTGTTTTGAGGGTAGAGAAAGCATCGCTGCTTACTCAACAAGGTTGCAGATTTTTTCAAAGTTTCGGGGGGGGGGGGGGGGGGAAATCCAAAAGGCCATCTTTAGAATTTTAAGTAACCAAAAATGAAAATTGTGACGGGTTAAAAAACAAGGGTGGCTCCAACAGGCCCTTTGATGCCCTTCATTTTAGTGAACCTGGTTGGAAATAAGTCCCGATATTCATGCAATAGTTCTGTGATCTTGTCAATAGTGGCATCATCCCAATAATCTCCAACGTTTGCAAGCTTAGGTTCTTGCTCTATTCCAATATTAAATTTCTTGATTTTAATTGGTTGTCCAATAAAAGGTAGTTCGACTCTTGGTCCTTCTACGTATCTATGTCCTTCTATTTCTACAATGTTCACATTCCTAGGATCATCATCTTGTGCATCCCCCACTATCTCCCTGACGTTTCTTTCAAAGCTTCATCCAGTGCCAAAAACCTTTGTTGTACTGGTACAATTTCTTCAAATTCCAATAAGAAAGTTTCTAAATGATTTAAACCATCAAATGTGGGAAAATTACTGACTTATCTACCAATCCAACAAACTTCCCTAGTCAATCTAGCACATCTCCACATAGAAACTTCATACATTTTGTTCTGCCAGTTCTCTAGTTCTTCTTATGAATCTGATGAGCATGCGTTGTCACTTTGCAAGATTAAGTTCCCATCTATTGTAGGATTAATGTAATCATGTTGTCTTGCAGTCAATTTATATATATTCTCTAGATCGTATGCATAGTCTTCTTCTCTAATGGGTTATGTGTATCTGTGACCTTCATCAAGATCCAGAGGTGCAATGACCCTAAGGCCATCACCTTCAAATGTCATTTTTCTTTTCTTTAATTCAACAATAGTAGAATTATTCAAAGCCCAATCAATTCCTAACAGCACAGGATAAGGACATCTATCGTCAACTATCTCAATCACCTCGAAGTCTGCAAACATCCTTACCCCGTTGATGTCCACAGGGACATGCTCCAGTCTTCCAAAGGGGCTTAATGCCTGCTGATTAGCCATCCTAAGCCTGATAGGGGAATAAATCAACTTCAGTTTTCCCATCAGTGCCCAGGTCTTCTTCGTCATAACATTGACTTTTGAACCGAAGTCGAGGACCACATAATCTATGTCATAATCTCCAATCTAAGCATTAAGGTGTAGTTCCTTATTTGTACTTCTCTTTCTGGATACTTGATGTACTTATTTATTTAGCAGAGGATCTATCCTACCTATCTCATACTGTCTGATCAAATTTTGTAGCTCTTGTACAACTCTTTCATCCTTAATCAAATTAATGCAAGTACACAAGAATTCCATAAGCTTGCTACCTCTTTTCCTTCTCTGGGCGAAGCAGTATGATCAAATGCCAGAGGCATTCCACATTCTCTCACTTCTGGTTGTGTCTTTGATGAAGAAGCCTGATCTCTTCCAAATTATTTTCTTTCCTCTTCAAATGTTTGTTTTTCTCTCCTTGTTTCAAACACTTGTGTCTTCTCTATAGCTCTTCTGACCCTCGATTCTTCTATAGTCTTTCCTGGGGTCACTCTGTCTTCTCCTCTAACAACACCTCCTCTAGTGATAAAAACAACTCTGGTATCCTCTCTATGAGGTTCTACTGAGATTAGTTGTACTTGTTGGCTTGCTCCTCATCTCTCTTGAAGTTTGGCTAACAGAACGAGACAATATTCAATGACATGTTCAAATGAGTTGCAGTAGATGCAAGTGGTACAAGGGTTCTGGAAGTCCCTTGACAAGTGACCTGACTGTGCACAGTTATAACAAATGATCTGACCTTGACCTCCACCCACGCCTCCTCCCCGTCCTCTTCCTCTGAATCCATCGCGAGGGTTGAAGTTTCCTCTTTCTGGGGAATTAAACTGCGGATTCTTTCCCTCTTGTTTCATCTCTTCTTGAATCCTATATGTATCCCTTGACCTTTCATACAAGAGGTCATAAGCCCTACAATCCTTCTCATCATGCCCCACAAATTTACAGAATGTGCAGTAAAGATTTGTAGGTGTCTAAACATATTTTTGCATGTAATAGCATTCACCAGGGTGATGCCTATTTCTACATACCTCACACCAAGGTAGAGTAACTTGCTTCAAAGGGCTCGGAGCTACAAAGGCCAAGTATTCATGAAATATGGGATAATGCTCCTTATCATGGCCTTCTAACTTGCATCAGATGCACTAGATGTATTCTCTTTTATCTTTTCCCGTGTCTTTCTTCATATCTTCAACCTGTAGATATAAGCTATTTAGTTGACTCAAAATTTGACTCATAGCTGAGTTGGATTCTCCCATAGGGGCTGACTCTAGTTTCATGGCGATTTCCAACACCTCAACTTGCAAAGCAACCTGCTGTTGCATTAGAGGGACTTTGATGTGTGGTAGGAGGGAAGCAATGAACCATTCCTTGTTATTCTCGTCTGGGATCTAAAAAATCAACTAACATGTTAAGGTCTTAAACCTCTGATTAAACTCCCAAATAGGTTCAACTACTTTCTGCTTGATTCATTTCAGTTTTGTAATGCATTGTGACTCTGACTTGGGTTTCTTGAATTATGCACTCAATGTAGTCTTGATCTCATTCAACGGTTTAGGCTGTGAAACTACATTAAAAAACTTCATGTACTAGCTCAGTGCGCAGTCTCTCAAGGTAGTACTAAACCGAGCGCTCTTAAATGCTTCATCATTGACTTGATTAATACTCCATACAGCCTCACATAAAAACCAGTGTTGATCAAGATCTTCAAATCCATCTCCCCTAAATATAGGTAGCCTCATTTCATCTGCCATAGATCTTCCTAGGTTTCCTGACTGATTATGTGTTGAATTGTTGGTAATAGTTCTCTGAGTGCTCTGGTAACTCTGGCTATTTCGGTTACTTAATGCTGATAAAACAACATGAGGAGTAATAGTACTTACTTCAACAATTGGCGCAGTTCTTGAAGTTTTTGATTCTTCCCGACGAGGTTCTGCAGTCTTCTCTTCCTCTGGCCCAATGGACCCTGAATGTTCCTCGGTCAATAACTATTCTTCTTCTCCACTGTAGAACCCTTCATCCTGTGCTAGTGGTTCGTGGCTCTGCTCAAACATGTTTACTAGAGGAACCTCTCTGAAGGTTCTCCCACTGCACATATGTCCAACCTTTGTGTCATTGTCGTTGTCTAAGTTCTTGAACATTAGCTTTTCAATCTGACCAACTACTGTATCTTCAAGATGTTATTCTCATGCAATAACATCTTGATCTTCAACTTCAAAAAGTGTAAAAATTTTCCTCTGGGTCCTTTAAAGAAATATCTCTCTGCTTGGCTATATGACTCTACCATGTCAATAGAAAACTTGGTAATGTACCCTCTAATGGTGCTATCAAACCAATGATCTATTTCTCTTGACACGACATTATAAAATCTCTTGACCTTCTTGATCAGCGCTGACATCCAAACCACAGATGGTCTAGATCTGATCTCAAACTAGGTATTTTCTAATCTGGCTAAGCATTTGTTTATCTCCTTATGAATTGCTCCAAAGAAAATCTCATGTATATCAGTAAAGATATAGTCTCCCAACCATTCTTCTATACTAATATTAGGGTTCTTTTTCTGAGCTTCAGCGAAGTCCATTTCTTGTTCTTCTATCCACTTCTAAATCTCCGTCTTCAATGGAAACCACCTTGACATTCCCTCAAGAAGATCCTGGTCCCGAAAATGGAACCATTTGTTGGCACAGGGGCAGACCCAGGGTTCATCTCTAACAGCACACCAACAAGCCCTAACTATTGGCCCTTTCGACAACACCTGTGAAGCAGATGCAGTCTCACCTGAAGTAGCAATAGGGGGTTGCAGGACACATGTGTCTACAACCAGAGGAAATACAAAGTGGATCCAAGGCAACAACACACAAAAACCTAGTTATTCTTTATCTCCTTTAAACCTACTATGCAAGCTACGTCTTAGATCTAACACAATGATGCAATAAAAAAATAACAGAAGGCAAACAAACACAACATCAATCACACAGAACAACAAGATATATGTGGTTCACCCTCTCTCTAGGGCTACATCCACAAAACTGTGTTTCTTGATATTATATGAAAACATACAGTTCTATCTCTGGTCTTAGCTTGCAAATCTCTCTCTCTCTTTCTCTTCTTCTCTCCCATCCCTGCGCACCCAGTTGCAGGGTTGATCTTCGCACCCAGCTGAAGATATTACAACACCAGAGTGCTCTCACACACAAAACTTCTCTCACTTACAACAATAATCACTTAATCTCACAACACAACTCTAGCCAATAACAACAATGATCCACCTCGAACGAACCTTTCCTCACTCCTCTCAATATTTATTTATACATTACAATGACTCTTAGACAACCTTAGGTTGAAACCTAGGTGTCAAAACCCTAGGTCCACTTTGACCTACGTTTTTCAGGCTTCGCCAACCTGTCTTTCCATCTTTCCCACAAGGTGTTCCAAAGAATCCATTGGTGGATTTTTCTGCTTGCTGAGTTGTCCATGATCCGTCCTCCTTGTTGATTTGTTCTCCTCGATCTTCTCATCCAACGACTTGTTTTCCCTTACTTCACTCCTTCCTTTCTGCTTCTTTGACCACTTCGAACCAATCTCAATCAATGTGCCTTCCACACAGTTCTCACTTCATCTTTTCTCTTCCTTTTTCTTCGCTTTCTTCCTTAATCCATAACCAAGGGCCAACAATATTGCTTAAATTTTATATGAATACATGAATTACTGTTTTTTTTCAGTTCTGCACATTACTGCATATGCAACGCATTCTTATCAGTAAATTTAATGGTATCAAAGGTTGTAATTTTGTTGTGGTATTTCTCAATTTGAGTTGGGAATGCTACAATGGTTATCATGGCAATTTTTGTTGAGTTTCTAGTAATGGAGACACTACAAAGGGCTCAGGCCTAAGAAGGTCGATAAACCTTGTACCCCAACATAGAATGTTTGCGAGGAATCAAATCCTCGATCGAATGTTATAAGAAAGTTTATTACTTGTTATAAATGGATCAAGGGTCTAAATAAGTTAAGTTAAAAACCTATAAAAATGATGCAACATGAGGCTGCAGGACTACTAAGTCCAATAGATTAAGTTATAATTCAATTAAAATTGAATGGAACCAGTGAGACTCAACATTTGTTGATCCCTAAGTTGAGAAACAATATCAGCCGTCTAAAGATGGGTTGGTTACCCATCAACGTCCTTGTAAATCTTTGCACAAGCAACGCCTAATTCACATTCGTCAAATATGAATGTTGATCGATCTCATCCATCGATTTTTGTAACCAAGCTCAGGAGGGAGTTTTGCAACTTGGGGCACCAAAGCACTGGACCCTGGAATATTTTCAAGTGTATTTTCCCTTTGGAAGTCTCAATATCTGCTATCTGGCGGCCAGGGTTCCAACCCCTTGTTCCATGCTTGGTTACGCAATCACAAGGAGAGAGAGAGGGCGATGTCATCATGACGTGATATGCCTACACGATAGCTAGGGTTTCATGGGGGTGTCACTTGTCAAATCATGGTTCGCTGATGATTTATGTGTGGACCCTCCTCATCCAAGGGGTCTGTGGTAAGCGTCATAATATCTAAGCCATTGGATCTGGGAGTGGACTGATCTCCACCATAGATCTCAGTGGACAAATGTCAATCGGACCTCGGACCGTGGGGAGTTTTTTTGTACATGAGACCGGTAAAGAGTCGTGGTCCCGATGTCTGTGGTTGTCTAGTGGTGATGCATGTCCTCGAGAGGGACATATCTTCATAGTAGACCTTTTGGTGAAGGTTGGGAATCATAATATCGGGATTAACTGAGTTAATCATATCGTAATCTTTGGACAATAGACCCCAGGGAGTTTTAGTGTGCAAGAGCTTGGTAAAGCATCAAGGTCCCGATGTTCGCAATTTCCAAGTGGTAATGCACATCCTCCATAGAATCTACATGATGGAAAGACCTCCACCATAGATCTACGGAAACTTGGATCCAATATGGACTATTTATTTCCCCTTTAACTAGATCTAACTCTTGTCGTGTGGCCACTACGGAACTTGGAGCATGTGGAACCTTACGCTCCATGCGTCATCTTGTGGGAGGAATCTCATGTCAGCACGATGTGCCTCGACATTAGACCCTCGAGGTGTAAATATTTTCCCCAATACACAAGTCTCGGCGAGGGTCGAGATCCGAAATGACATCACCCACCGTATGTCAAACGGACAAGTTTCAGCACCTGATCGCAGAAGTTAGGTATCTTGTGGTAACATGTATACCACATTCACCCATGTGGAAGGTCCATGTGTCATGACATGAGTGGTTCCATGTGGCATGCAGATTTGACATAATAGGATAGGGTTCCATGGAGGAATTGAGTACCACGTGTTGAAGCGGTATAAGTTCCATGTGTCATACTAGGTGGAGGACAATAGCAGGGCCACGTGTTAGGACAGGTGGCATGTTGTGGATGTTATCATGTGTCCTATGTGATAGCTCATGTCATATCAGACATTTTTAGGTTATATGTATAGTGAAAGGGTCATGATCCCAAGACCCCAAAATATGAGAGTTTGAGGTCCCACAGTCCCGACAACCAATGGATAGGTGTCATGATTTATTGAGATCAGATTTTGGGAGGATGTGAAGCTCCACGTTGAGCGTGGAGAAGGCCAAAGGCCAATATGTCAAAGGTCTAGTGGCTAGGTGGCAGGTTCCATGCCAGCACCACGCCAATGCACCATCGGTGACCACCTAGCAGGCAGGACAAGCCAGTTCCATGTTGGATGGGCACAATGACATGGATGCCACATGGCAGTATGGAGGATTTTGGCTCATAAAGGCCCATAAACTTTAAAAAGCCATAAATTTTGATCTAGAACTCAGAATTGGACAAACTTATAGTTGTTGGAAAGCTCTTTGCGAGTAGAAGACGATGGTGTCCCTTCTAAATGGATTTGAGGAGGTTTAGGAAAAGAAAAAATTTATTACCCATCCCTTAAAAGGGTACTTAGTGGGATTGGGTATGTTATAGGTGATATCATAGCTCTAGTTTCAACACTAGACCTGGATGGGCCAAAAATCAGTTACATAATTGATGTATCAAGGCTAAGATGATCCTGTAAAAAAAAAAAGAGTTTTCTATGTCTTTAAAAAGTTTGGTTATTATCTACAATAGCTCTTTAAGGAGAAGGACTAAATATTTAAAGTTTTGTTTTAGAATTTCATACAACGAAAATTTTATCATATTGATTGTAGCAATAGGATTATATTGTTTCTCTGATTTGTTTAAGGGCTACTTCTATAGTAGTGGGAACATACTGATAGGCATTAAGTAATTATTGAATGTGGATGACTGAAAATGGTTGAATCTTGTTATAGAGCTGCATGAGTCCAGAAAATGGATGAGTTGAGTGGCTTTTTGTAAAGTGTAATGTTTCCTATCCATTTGGATGGACAGATCCTCTTTCATTTGTGAGGGTATTCTATATAAAGGCTAACACCCTCATGGAAAAATTATTTTTGGATAAAGGGATTCGGTAGAGATTGATAGAATCCTTGGCAATAATGGTTGTTGCTCGAATAAAAGACTGAACCATGTATATATGTAACTCCTCATGATCAAAGGAATGAGGAAAATAAGTAAGGTCAATTTGCTTGACCTATAATGGTTTAAACCTGTAGTAGGGATACAATATTTAAGCAAGGTAAAGATGAGTCCTTTGGGACTAATGCTAATCCTCATAAAAAGGTAAAGTGAAACCGACATATGAGCTAGTTTATGAGTTCATGGTTGTACAAATATATGTACATGCCCATGGGGTGAGTACTGAAATTTGCATGAAAATGCAAGATGAGGACATGCTGCAATGTTGACTCTATTCTGAAGAGTCATGACTATTTTTCTTTGAATAATAGCTTGAGGAGGATGTGTTCCATTTTCCTCAGGAAAAGCTAGTATAAATTGATGAAAGAGTAAATGAGTAGGAATGTTTTGTTGTCATGTTATAAGGCAACATGATTAAGCATTTGAGGGTTGTATGAAAACGATTGTGAACAATCATGAGTTAATGGTTTTAAGGTAAATATGCATGAGAATTGTAAAGTGTGCCTATGATAGACACACATAGATTCATGTTGATGCATGTGGTTAAGTGCATAAAAAGAACAGTTTGAGTATAAAATGATAAGAATAATGTACATATGCAAATGCAAGTTGACGGAATAGATGCCCATGTTTTGCATGCTTATATTTCTTATGGAATATTGGATAAATACCTAGAATAATGGAGCTGAGGCTGACTCGAGGTTGAGGTCATCTCAAATAGTGATGAATATGTAACAAGGAAAGTTGCACGTTGAATAAGTTCCATGTGAAGGAACTATGTGAAGAAATTTGTCATGTGAACAGAGCTATAACATTAATGATTGCTAAGAATTAGGAAGTGGGATGAAAACCTATATATATATATATAATCCTAGATTACATTCTAAAGCATAATGCATGCATGGGGAACATGCAAAGGAAGGTTGACTAATCTGCTCGGTGAATGTGAAGAATGTTGAACAAGAATCTTGTTGATATGGCATGTTGATTTATCCAAGAAGGTCAAGGTGAACATGACCAAGACTGCTCAACGAAATGATCAGGGAGGTCCCCAAAAGGGATAAATTGTAGAAGCAAAGAAGGAGAAAATGACTTATACTTTTCTCACTATAGAAATATGAATAAAGAGATGGAGTTGTATTCTTTAAAAAGAGCAGTTGTGAAATAAGTACAACTTGTAAAAGAAAATAAAATAATGAATATGTTTGA
Organism: Picea glauca; assembly: GCA_000966675.3. NCBI lineage: Eukaryota > Viridiplantae > Streptophyta > Pinopsida > Pinales > Pinaceae > Picea > Picea glauca. Next base: position 30,150 of record JZKD02S0619636.1, read on the forward strand.
AAGAATAAGCTTGACTAAAGCTATGTTGTGTAAAGGTAGTAGGGCCTTGAAAATAATTCAACTGGAATGAAAGTTCTGAGTTATGTATTAGGAGTTGGACAAGGGAATATTCCCTTGACTCCTCTCTTGTCGTTTATTGTTTTTCTCTAGTATGAGAAATTGATATGTTGATGCATGTAATTTTTTTTGGAAAGAGAACTGAAAGGGATTGGGTAAGAATCCATTTTGAAATATTTTTTATTATCTTAATTATATGTGTAATGTTTTTAGTGGTTGTTATATTCCATGGATACCCAAGCAAGGTATGATTATGGAAAGAAGATAGCATGGATTATGGAGGTATGAACCTCTAGCAGCCAAGGATGATTGAGATCCTTGGAAGAAAATTCATGAACAAAGTGTCATGAATACTTTGACCAATCAGGAATAATTGGTAACAAGAGTGCTCATAAGCAACACATTTATTGAATGCATTGAGAAAGTGCATGATAACAAGAGTGGGCATGCATGGTACTTCCCTCATGGAAGGAGGACCTTCCAATATTCTACCAGAGTTCTAGAATGGTAAAGAAAGAATGCATGGATGCATCATGTGAAAATTTTTAATTTTCATAATTTCATATTATGTTATGTTGATTTGAGGTTATGATCAGTTCATAGCAGGAAGCACAATCTTGTTGTAATAATAAATGTGTATAAAGGAACCATGTGGTAAGAGGCTGGTTGAGTTCCAACCCACCAAGGCAAGTGCCTAATATAAAATGTAATAATATGAAAATCGATGCAAGGGTGCATTGGATAGATATGCATGGTTATATTATGAAAGTGTGTCGAATGGTAAATTTTCACACATACATGCTAAGATAGAATGTGTATGTTGAAGGCATTATTGACTACATTTTTTGGATGCATGCATATATGATATTTAATGGAAATGATTATCCTAACAACTAAAATGTTACAATTATTACTAACTCATGGAGGGGAGAACATGGCATGCACTGTTAGACATTGCAACAGGAAAGTTACAAGTCAAGTAGTCACATAAGGATGGGCTACAGGAAAGCTCTATCAAAGGAACGTAGTAAAAAATTGGATGTTGATATATATATATATATATATATATATGCAAAGAATGATAATTGTATTCTAATTAATATATGGATTGTTAGTTGTGATTGAATTGTTAAGTTTAAACAATTCTAAGATCACTTTGTAAATTGTTTTGAAACTGTTACAATACAAATATATTGTATGTTATCCAGAAAGTACTAATAATCCGTTGGTTGAATGCAAGATGGAAGCATTACAGGAAAGTGGTCTCAAGCATGGCATTGTAGAAAGATATAATAGAGATTTATGCATGTTGTTGCAACAACCAAGGAAATATGACATGGAATTTTCATATTTTGGGAAAAAAGTTGAATTTCTGGATGATTTTTTTATAATAATGTCTCATAATGACCTGTATGCATGTGTTTTAGATGAGATCATATTTATTACATCTAGAATTCTTGGAAAGAATGGCTTCTGCTGGGACATCGGAGCTTGTAATTGTAGATCCTTAGTGTGGGCATGTTAATAATTTGGTGCTCTCCTTGTGTTTGAAAGCCTAGGCAAGATGGATTGTTGAAGGACTATGTATCAGTGAAGGGATTCCTTAGCCTAAAAGGGTGAGTGCAACAAGGAAGAGGCAGCCCAAGAATGTCACATTGAACTGAATTCTACCGAAGTAGCTCTATGGAGTAGAGAAAAAGGCTTCTAGATGAAGTATGAAGATATAACCAAAAAGATAACATGCTTCAATAGCAAAGGCATGGAGCCTTTTGAAGAATTTTGAGATGTACATTGTACTTGATGCTCTAAGGACAATGCATAAATGAGAGGGAGGGGAATGTAATAACCCCAAGTTGATCCCCAGTTACAAGTGTACATGTGTTTATTTTCTATAGGATGGTGAGCTATGATATTATGGGCCCAAGCACGGGTGTTATTATTAGGCTGAAGGGCCTAGATATTGAAAGGTCAACACGCCTATTATTGTAAAATGTAATCACTAATAAAAACACACCACTGCTGCAAACCAACCTGATAAAAGAGTAAGGGGGATGAACTCCACTAGAGAGGGAAAGGGGGCTAAGAGTCTAGGAAATGGGCTAAGCCTAGGGGGATAAGAGTCTAGGAAATGGGCTAAACCTAGGGGGCTAAGAGTCTAGGAAATGGGCTAAGCCTAGGGGGCTTAAGCTAAGAGAATATTTAATAATATTTTCTAAAAAATGTAATTTATGGGATATATCAATTTAGCCTAAGTTCTTAAAGGCTAGGAACGCATCACCAAGTGGGCTCGAGGTGGGGACCATAAAGTGACAAGTGTCATTTTATGTGCATGCAATTGTATTACAGAAACTTAATGTATTTCCCCAACCTTCCTATCATTCTTGCATTCATTCACTCATGTTCACCCTTCCATCTACCATCTGTACTTGGATGTTATGCCTGACGTTACCTATACTTAAAATCTTGGTAGCTTCCCGCAACTAGTTTTCTTGCAGGTTTGAGATGAATAAGTGGATTGGAAAGCCTGTGTACAGTTGAACAGGCGGGTTGTTAGGCCCATAAGCAATCTCTCCAGGTGAGATAAGTTTTGTTTAAGAGGCGGATTGTCAAGCCCATGAGCATTCTCTTCAGGTGAGAGAAGTGTTGTTGAAGAAGTGGGTTGCAAGCACATAATCATTCTCTCCAAGTGAGAGAACTGTTGGGAAATGTTTTCCCAAGGTGTCAAGATACAACTACAGGGATTTAAGACTTCTTATTCGACATGTTATTGAAGCCATAGAAGGGAAGTGGGGCAGTCGAAGGACTGTTGAGTAGATAAGGGACACACTTCCTGGGGTCGGTCAAGTATGTGGGAAGTGAGAGACCGTAGGCTAGCTGTTAAACTTGGCACCTGAATTGAAATTATTATTGCTACTAAGAGACCTTGACCAAGTGGATTTTAAGACCCAACTCGAGGGTGACCTAATTTTGGATTATGAGCAACAGAGTTTAGGGAAAGGAGAAAAGTCGGAGGTCAACATGCAATTGGTGTCTTATTTTATCATATAAGTATCTTTCTTACTCAGTGTAATTGAACTAGAATGAATGGCTAAGAGCCCGTATTTACATCTACGATTGTGTATACTTGTTTGATGAATAAAGTGGTTGTTTCATTTCAAGGCAATGTGCTTGAATATTGTTGAAATTGTATATGAATACATGAATTACTATATGTTTTTAGTTCTGCACATTGTTGCATATGCAGGGTATTCTTATCAGTAAATTTAATGGTATCAAAGGTTGTAATTTTGTTGTGGTATTTCTCAGCTTGAGATGGGAATGCTACAATGGTTATTAGGGAAATTTTTGTTGAGTCATTGCTAATGGGGACATTCCAAAGTTCTCAGGACCAAGAAGGTCGATAAACCATGTACCCTTCCCTTCTCCTTAACATAGAATGTTTGCAAGGAATCAAATCCTTGATCGAATGTTATAAGCAAGTCTATTACTTGTTATAAGGATTAAGGGTCTGAGGAAGCTGAGTTAAAAACCCAACAAAATTATGCGACATGAGGCTACAGGACTGCTAAGTCCAATATCTTAAGTTATAATTCAATTAACATTGAACAAAAACGGTGAGACTCAGTAGCAGTTGATCCCTAAGATGAGAATTAATCTCAGTCATCCAAAGATGGGTTGGTTACCCATAAAAGTCCTTGTAAATCCCTATGCAAATGATGATTGATTCACATCATTCATATCTGAACATTGAGCGATTTCGATCGTTGAGTTTCGTAACCAAGCTCATGAGGGAGTCCCACAACTGGGGGCACTGAATCACTAGAACCTGGAATATTTCTAAGTGTATTTTCCCTTTGGAAGTCTCGATATCTTCTATCCAGGGGCTAAGGTTCTAGCCCCTAGTTCCATGCTTGGTTATACAATCACGAGGAGAGAGAGAGGGTGACATCATCATGACCTGATATGCCTACATGGAAACTAGGGTGTCATGAGGGTGACACTTGTTAGCTCCTGGTTCATTGATGATTTAAGTGTGGAGCCTCATCATGCATGGGGTCTGTGGTAAGCATGGTAAGATTTGAGTCATTGGATCTAGGAGTGGATTGATGTCCACCATATATCTCGATGGAGAAAATTCAATCAAACCCCAAACCATGGAGAGTTTTAGTGTACAAGAGACTGGTAAAGAGTCATGGTCCCGATGTCCGTGGTCATCTAGTGGCAACACGTGTCCTCATGAGGGACAGATCTCCACCGTAGACCTTGTGGTGAAGGCCAAGAGTCGTAATCTCTATATTAACTGAGTTAATCATCTCGTAATCCTCGGATGGTGGACCCTAGGGAGTTTTAGTGTGAAAGATCTTGGTAAATCATCGAGGTCCCAATGTTCACGGTTTACAGGTGGCAACACATGTCCTCCATAGAATCCACACAATGGACATACCTCCACTATAGATCTACGGAAACCTGGATCCAATATGGACCGTCAATTTCCCCTTTAGCTAGATCTAACTCTTGTCATGGGACCACTACAGAACTTGGAGCATATGGAACCTTATGCTCCATGTGTCGTCCTATGAGAGGAATCTCGCGTCAGTATAATGTACTTAGGGGGATTGGGTATGTTACACCAATTCCATGGTCATCTTGAGTTATCTTCTTGTCCTTCTTCTCTTCTTTCTAACTCATATTACATTAGAATTAGGTAGGGGAGTCGATATGGGCTCAACATCCTCCAACATCATGAGCCATCTCAATAATATGTTTATTAATCTCCTAAACAAATTCTTACCACTCAATAACTTAATACAACATTCTAAAAAATCACTCAACTGACTAGAAAACTCATCCTCTGGGCTCATGTTGGTTTGTGCTTCCTAAACAAATTCTCACCACTCAACAACTTAATACAACATTTAAAAAAGTCACTCATCTTACTAGTAAACTCGTCCTCTGGGCTAATGTTGGTTTGTGCTTCCTTCTCATATTTAGGTGCATTTTGTAGTGTCTCCATCACATCATGCAAGAAATATTTCTACCTTCCTACATCAAAGTTTGATAGACCAAGCATAGCTTTCCTAATCTTGCTTGAGTATTACTGATGTATCCAATCTAGTCCTTACACCACCTCTTGTTACTATATGTACTTGCATAGTGCATTCATCTTTTCTGCGTGACTCTTCTATCATGATGTGAAATTTCTTCTCTTTCCACTTCTTTATCAAGTATAGGCACTCTTTTGTTTTATGGTCTATACTATGATAGTAAGCGTAGAGTATGCATGGTTTTATACAATTTTGTGCAATATGGTTGACTTCTCCATGGTTAAAATAGGTCAATCTCCTCACATCTCCATATCTACCTCATCCTCTTCCTCTGAATCCTCCCTATCATATTCCTCCATTGTAATCCACCCCCTGCACTTGATAGGCATCCATCATGTTTTCCTTCATTAACTACAATGACCTGCAATTATTCATATCATGTCCTGCAAATTTGCAAAATTTAGAGAACAATGTGTTTCTTATAGTCTAATAATTTTGCAACATAGGACAAGGAGGTGGCTTGTGTCTCCATTGTCTGTAGATTTTGCACCAGTCTAGCTTGGACCCTATGGGGAACATATTTGACGTGACCATGCTAATATAATTACTCATCACTTGGTATTCATTCATATGGTGCCCCTCCATTTTGCACAAAGTGTACTAGACATTGTCACACACTATGTTTCCCTTAGATAAGTCCTGCAAATTGTCCATTAGTGCAAGGAGTTGGATCTGAATCTATGCCATATCCAATGATGACTCACTGCCTCCAAATGTGGATTTCAAATGTATAGTTATCTCCAACACCTCCTCCTGAGCATTGTTTGTTTAATTTGTAATGGGAATGTGGATGTGGGGCAACAATCCAACAATAAACCATTCCATGTGCTAGACATCTTGTGTTTTGAAAGTTAGCTTCCTTATCAAGTCCTTAAACCTTTTATCATAGTCCCATGGATATTCTCTAACCTTCCTATTAATATTCTTAAGCTCTGCTATGCACTTTTGTTCTGACTTTGTCTTCTGAAACTATTTGATTAGGTCCCTCCTTATCTCATCAAAAGTCCTTGTCTAGTTAACATATGTACCAGATTTATATTTCATATACCATTGAAGGGCACGGTCTTTCAACATGGCTTCTAATTACACAACCTTTACTGCATTGACTGTAATTTTATTCACCATCCATATGGCTTCGCATATGAAATAGTGTTTCCCCGCATCATCCTTCTCAATCCCATGGAGAACAATAAGTTTGAGTGGAAGATTGGTTGGTGTTCCTAGCATTGAAAAATTTAAACTTTTGTTGTCGTACTTCCTCTAATTGGTACTACTCCTTCTATTCTATGTTAAATTATAGAACTTACCTTTGTTTCTATCAAACTTTCTCCTTTTGTTAACAATGTGTGCATGGGGAGTAGTTTGAAAAGGGGATTATACCAACTTACTTCTCCAACTCCTTATTCATTGGATCTAGAAGGTTCCTCTAGCCTCATGTGCCCAAATAGGCTTACAATTACTAAAGTGTCCTCACTCTCACTAAAATCATCCTCAACATCACTCTAAACATTTTCATCAACTAAAATATCACTATCATCTCCATTTGTGCCTTCAACATTTCTTATCAACCACTGGGATCCAACATCATCTACATCTATTTTATTGTCATCTCTTTTAGCGTGGGCTATAGATGGTGCCTCATGTGCATTGCTTCCTTCCAGTGGCCTTGTCTCTTCCATACACTCATCTGATGTGATCTCTATAATAGTACATTCTTCCTATGCTTCTTTATTGTGTCTCGTTTTACCCTACTACTACACTCTTCCATGTCTTCTCCCCTTTTCTTTGAACTATCAAACTAAATTTTCCAAATTACCCCATGTAGCACATTCCTCCTTTAGTAGTTCTCTACTCTCACCCTCTTTTGTGCCTATGGATCCATTTTTCATTTTATCTTCTTGTCTCATCTCCCTTCGTTACTCTCCTACCCCACAAAGTTAGAGACTTAAACGACCATGGTGTTGAGCCTCATCTACGTTAATCCCTTTTCAATAAATAACATCTTAATCCACAACATTATTTCTTCTAGAAATATACCTCTCAATTCAACTTCAAATTCTCATTCAATAATGATAAAGGAAGTATGACACTCGATAGAAAATTCCACAATGCATCCCTCTTTAATCCTTCTAACCCAGAAATCAATCGTTGAGGTTCACTTAATGTCTGGGTTTCCAATCTATCTAAGTCAATTGATCCCACACCACTGGTTCTTGGAAATGTCTTAGGGTATTAATTACCCCTCCTTTTTATCCATTAATGCAATAGAAATACATTTTTTTAAGAAAATCGAAGATACATTTTAAGACAAGGAAATACATTTTTTTAAAGCAAGGAAATACATTTTTTATTCCAAAATCCATTATTAGACAAGGAAATACATTTTTTTTAAAGAAAATCGAAGAAAAAAAGAAAAGGAAAGCTTTAAGGTTTAACAAAGACCATTAAAATCGTTTATAGAAAGCATTACAAAGAAATAAAACTCGTTTATGCAAAAATTCAAATTATCATGTAAATAGCCCAAATTTTGAGGATCCCACAAATTCAAAATTTTCAACTAAAATGAAATTCAAAATGACTCGCTGCATTAAGTGTTTGAATATACCACCTTTAATAAAAACATAATTTACCTTAACATTTTAATTAAAACTGATTTGTCCTATTCACTATGAATATATGAATGAAATCAATTTCATATGCTTCATTATTTTAACAATCATATTGACAATATTTTGATATGTAATATCCTATATTATTTTAGGAATGTTTCGCACTAAATGCATATTACTAAGGTTATTCCTATCATGATCTTAATAATCTGAAAAGTTTTGGAAACCATTTCATATGGTGTATTATTTTTACATTATACTAACACTAAAAATGTTATATTCCATTTTTTTAAATATATCTTATTGAATGCACATTACTAAGGTTATGAGTTATTCTTGTCATAGTCTTATCAATTATAGAATTGGAAAAATAATTGAACAACATGATTGTATGAAATGATATAGGGTTTTATGAAATCACTTGTCTGAAATTTGAGTTTGTATAATTTTTTATCTATATCCTTGAGCATGTAGTCCTTTGAAGTTTTAGTAGGAAGCATGACATTTTAATATGGCATTTTCATACAAATTTTAATGAATCCCTTACTCTTTCTAGTGTATGTTTGAATGAATCTTATGATTCAATGACCTTGAATATAATATCTTCAAGGTGTGTTTTTGAAAGAATCATTGTTATCATTAATATATTATGCTTGAATAAATCCTGAAGGTTGCTAGAATTTAATAAGTTTATGCTTCAATAAAAGCTAGGATTCAATGAACTAGTGTACGAGTTTTTAAATAAAAGCTAGAATTTAATGAGATTGTGTATGAGCTTCAACAACTTATAGGTTGTTAGGATTCAATGGGCTTGATTGAATCTCTTCATAACTTATTTTTGTCAATAGCATGAGAATGACTGTGTATTATCTTGAATAGCTTAATATATTGGTCGCTGGGATTCGGTGAACTTGTGTTTTAATGAATGGTCATGTGCTCAATTAATTTCATAACTTGTTCTTGAATGAATACTTGTTCTTGGCAATTGGCTACACTTGAATGAAACATATATGTTGATAGGATTTAATGGAATTGAATGAACCTCTTAATAGCTTGTGCTTTTTAATAGCATGAGTATGAGCTTGAATAGTTTATGCTTGAATGAAACCTAGTGGTCACTGGGATTCAATGGACTTGAATGAATCTCTTCATAATTTGTGTTTGTCAATAACATGAGAATGAGTTTGTTTATGATATTTAAAAGCTTATGCTTGAATTAATTCTTAGCTAATCAATGAGCTTATGCTTTAATCAGTGATCTTGTGCTTGAATCATTTCACAACTTGTTCTTGAATAAATATTTGTTTTTATTAATAACTTATGCTTGAATGAATCCTATGTTTTAATGAAGCATATAGGCTAAGAGGACTCAATGAGATTGAATGAATCTCTTCATAGTGTGTTCTTGTCAATAGCATGAGCATGAATTTGTGTTTGAGCTTGAATAACTTGTTCTTTAATGAAATCTAGAAGCCGCTAGGATTCAATGGGCCTGAATGAATCTCTTCATAACTTGTGCTTGTTGATAACATGAGCATGAGTTTGTGTAATGAATTGAATAGCTTAAGATGTTTGCATGAATCCTAGAATTTGCTAAGATTCAATGAGCTTGTTCTTAAATGAATGATCATGTGATTCAATTATTTCAAAGTTTATTGTTGAATGAATCATTGTTCCTGACAATATCTTATGCTTCAATGAATCCTAGTAGTAACTAGGATTCAATGGGATAGAATGAATATATTCATAGCTTATCCTTATCAATATCATGAGATTGAACTTGGGTATGAGATTCAATGAGTTTGTTAATACTATATCCTTGAATGAATCCTAGTGGCCACTAGGATTCAATGAGCTTGTGCTTGAATGAATAATTATGTGCTTGAATCTTTTCATAGCTTGTGCTTGAATGAATCCTTCTTGTTGTCAATGATTTAAGCTTGAATTAATTCTGACAATCTCTTGGATTCAATGATCTTGATATGAATTTTTTCATAGTTTTTGCTTTCCAATGACATGATATTGAACTTGTGTTTGTGTTTCAACAAGTTTTTAAATAACTTATGCTTGAATGAATCCCACCAAGAACTAGGATTCAATGATATTCTTCTTGAAATAACGAGCTCGTGTTTGTCAATAACTAGGGTCATCTTTAATCTTTTTTCATAGCTTGTTCTTAGCTGAATCTTTATGGGTGTCAATAGCTTGTGCTTGAATAAGTCTTATTAGTCGCTAAGATTCAATGAGCTTGAATGAATTTTATCATAATGTGTGCTTGACAATAAAATAAGAGTTAACGTGTGTACGACTTTCAATGAGTTTTTAAATAAGCTATTTTTTAATTAATCCTAGTAGCCACTAGGATTCAATGAGCTTGTTCTTGAATTAATGAGCTTGTATTTTCCAATAGCAAGATCCATCCTTGAATATTTGTATAGCTTGTGCTTGAATTAATCCTTCTACTTGTCAACACATTATCCTTGAATGAATCCTACTAGCCACTACGATTCAATTAGCTTGGATAAATTTCATCATATTTTTTGTTTGATAATAGAATGAGACTAAACTTGTGTATGAGCTTCAATGATTTTTTCAATAACTTATGTTTGAATGAATCCTAGCAAGCACTAGGATTCAATGAGATTGTATTTGTCAATAGAAAGAATTGTCCTTGAATATTTTCATAGATTGTGATTGAATGAGCCCTTATGCTTGGATATATCCTAGCAACCATTGGGATTCAATGAGTTTGAATGAATTTGATCATAGTTTTTGCTTACCAATAACATGAGATTGAACTTGTGTATGATCTACATTGAGTTTGTCCATAACTTATGCTCAAATGAGTCTTATTAATCGTTAGGATTCAATGAGAAGAGTTTTTAACAATCACGAGAGTCGTCCTTGTGCTTGTAATAAGATTGTGTATGAAATGAGTGATAGGATAGTTGTTTATGGAATGATTTATCCTTTCAATAGTTTAATATTGATTAAATCCTAGGTTCTACTAGGATTCAAAGACCTATTCTTTTACTTTTAATAGCTAAGTTTGAAAGAACTATCCTTTCACTAGTAAATAAGGTTTTATGAAATGAGTTATCCTTTCGATAGCTTAAGATTAAATGAATCCCAGTGACCATTAGGACTCATCGAGGTATCCTATCAGTAAATAAGTTAGAATGAATCACCAAATCTTGTGACAAAGGCATAAGTGTCTAGTAAAAAGGTAGAGGCCTTTGAGATTCATGATTATTGTGTCTTGCATTTCCCTTCCTCCATTTCTCATTAGACAACCATTTTAACATGAAAAACTTATTACATCAATGTCATTCTTGTTTAGAATGTGGATTATTTGACATTTTTCAAGTTTTTCTATGAAATGATTTATCCTTGACCTTGAGGTATTTGCGTTCCTATAATAAGTTTGTATAAGAGATTTAAATGTTTGTGATATGTCCATTAAGTGAGCCATGGTATTATCAATAAGGAAGACTCAGACTCTATTGTATTAAGTTATAGAAATCACCCCAACTTCAAAGGCATGCTTCAAGAAGTGATGCAATCCATATATTGTGAAGATATTCTATTTAGATACATTATCAATTAGGATGTGAAATGACCGTCGGGATTCAATGTTCAATTAGCCATGAGAAATGACCACTAAAATTCAATGATAAATTTTCCTTGAGTAATGACTATTAGGATTCAATGAGAAATAAGTCATTGATAATCTATAGTTATCCTTGAAATTCATTGTGTTTGAAGTAACCTTGTAAATGAAATGAGATGTTCATGAATCCTAATTAGTGCTAGTCTTAAGTGAGCCATCCTTGTTTTTTTAGGATGAAATGAGATTAAGTTTTATGAAATGCATTATATCTTTGTGTTTTATGAAATGCATTATGCATATAATTTGAGATTGGATGTTATTTGAGGTATAATTTTTCTTGTTGTACGCTTGTGTATGACATGCGATTCCTTGTTCTTATAGTAAACATATGTATGAAATGAGATGTAATAGAAAGTTATATGATAGTATTTGTTTATTATTGTTTTTCTCATTTATTTGAAATTAAAGTAATAGTTTCATATTATTGTTGTCGGAAACTATGAACTCTGAAGCCAGTGAAATGACAATCAAATCATAAAAAAACAATTAAATTCAAGGAATATACAATCAATATATCATGCACATGGTATGGAGGTTTTAAATCTATATTATACTTCTTTATAAATGATTAGACATCATGCTACTTTGAAAATCGAATAGAAGACTATTTAATGATATTTAGAAATCTATGTTTTTTTAATTCATTTGAAACTATAGTGATAGTTTCTTACAATTTTTTTTTTAGGAACTATGAACTCTAACTCAAGGAATACACAAGCATTGTTTCATGCTCCCGGTATGGAGATTTTCAATATAGACACTCCTTTACAAATGGTTGGATGATCTAACATACGCAACCACCCATTGAGGTGTTTAGGTACTCCAAAAACCCAAAATTTCTCCAATATCAATGGTAACATACCCAATGTTAGGGACTTATCCTCCCTAACCTCTCATGTATGTAGAATAATATATTTTCCATGTAATAAAGGTTGACATTAGTTTATAAGGCCTATTTAATAAATGAGAACAGGTCAATGTAAGAATACCCAATAGAAGCATCCACTTCTAGAAAGATATTATGCTAGAAGGTTCTTTAGAAGATATAATTAGTATAAATAAGAGAAGGAGGCATGAAAAGTTTTGTCTTGATATTTTTTGTAATAGAGCGTTGCTCTGTTCGAGGTTTCCCCCTCAAAGAGGCAAGTGAACATTGTTTCCTATTAATAAAGGTATTATTTTGGTGTTGTGGTTTCATATATTGTATTGTTACGTTGTTGTTGTCTGCAATATTTCTATTTTCGACTATTATTATAGCTCTGGTACCTTACAAGTGGTATCAGAGAACTTTCCTTGGAAAACAATTGTGGGTTATTTTTTTCAGGGTAGAGACGTATTCTGACGTCTTAAATATATAGAGATCTTTCATTCAACGCATAAATTCGTGGTCAAGGAAGAATACATGCAGGAACTACAAGTGGTACATAAATGCACATTGTTGGCCACCCTTGTAACCCCTCTTGGTACCCCTTCAAGTGGTATCTCATCAGACAACACTTGTATATGGATCAACCTAGATAACCTAAATCCCTTTGTTGATACATTGATCGGTTGCCTGACTACTATAGTTCCACCGAGAATGGAACTCGGGAAGATACTCTCTAGTACCTTGGAAATCAAGTAGTACGACTAAGGGTACGGTCTAGCCTCCTTAGTTGGTGCCCTGAGATATTGGGTCGAGTACTACTATACGACCTCACACATATATCATAAAGTTGTAGCATAGGTATAACCCTTGTCTATAGAAACCTTCAATACCCTCACCCTTGGGATGGAAACAGAATAAAAAAAGACAAGATCTATTGCCATGCAACCTTGCCTCCTGCATTCGAGTTGAAAAATTCCTGCACATTTCTTCTTGTTAAGAATTTTTCCATTTTTCCATTGCAGTATATTTAGATCGGAGTATAACTCCACGAGAATTAAAAAAAAAGTATAGTGGTCCCATCGACACCCTCATTCAGGACTTATCCCATTGGATTCCTCTCCTCACCTTGATCACAATGGCACCTTTCATTTTCAAGCCTTTTATTTTCAATGGACCCAACCCCCTTTCCTAGCACCCTTATTTTCCACCTCTCCCATTATATTCTCCTTTTCTCCCTGATCAACGTGGTACCTATCACTTATAAGTCTTTTTTTTTGTCCCACCCACCCCCTTTCCCTTACAGGAACCCCTCATATCCAAATGGCCACCACTCACAGCCAAGACCTGAAAGATTCTATCACTCAGACCAAGGAGTCCCTCAACCAAGTGACTTCTGAAATTGCTTCCGCCAATTCCCACATTGAAAAGTTAGAGATCCACGTCCAACAACAATTTGATTCCATGGATGCCAAATTCATGGGAGAATTTTCCACCCCCCAGTCTATTGTCACCCAGCTTTTAAACCACCCCTAGGGCCCTTCCTTCTTGGACCAACCATCCCACTTAGATGGTGTTGATTCCTCTCATTCTATGTTTTTTCAATCCAAATCCTTTCATTGTGACCCCCGTACTCCCCAAGTTGAGGTCAATAAATTTGATGGCTCTGACCCCTCGAGTTGGGTCACTCAAATGGAGCATTATTTATCTTTTCATGGCATTACCGATGAGTTGGCTAAACTTTGTTATGTTGTTCTCTATCTGGATCTTGAACGTTGGAAATGGTGGCAATGGCGTAAAAATGCACGTCGGGGGTATATTGCATGGACCCAATTTATTGAAGAGCTCTATGAACACTTTGACACTGACTCCCACTATTTAAGAAGTTTGACCAAGTTGAAATAGTCAGACACAATGAAAGACTCTATAATTTCCTTTGATCATTTTGCCTTCATAACGAAGGGCATGAAAGATGTGTTCTTCTAGGAATGCTTTGTTAGTGGCCTAAAGGATGAAATCTGAGCCCAGATACTCATGGTTTTCCCTCAAACTTGGTTGGAAGCTACTAAATGTGTTAAAGAAGACCAACAAGTTGTTTTTCCCAGAAAAAATAAAAATAAAAATAAACTCTCTTTTTCTCCTCATACTTTCCCGACAAATCCTACCCCCTGCCACTCCCCTCAAGGTCTAGAAATTAACTTAGGGGTTGAGCGCCAACTCAAGGGTCTTTGTTATAATTGTGATGAAAAGTATTTTCACGGGCACAAGTGTAAGGAACAAAAACTTTTTGTGGCCATTTTAGATGATGGTGTTGAAGAAGAAGTTGTAGTTCCCCCTGCTGAAGAGCTACCCCTTCTAGATGCTACTACAGAGCCCACTGACCCACCCGAAGTTTACACCCCGATTTCATTGAATTCCCTCATTGGCTTCTCTTCTCCAAAACCCCTTAAGATCATTGGCTATATTAAGCATAGGAAATTCATCATCTTTGTTGACAGTGGACACACTCATAATTTTATTCACTGTCGCATTGCCCATGAAACCAATTGATATATTCGTTCCATCAACAATTTTCAAATCATGATAGCCAATTGTGGGTCCATGAAATGTGGTGGGTGTTGTGAAAATGTTCATCTTCAAATTGGATAGTACTAACTGAAATCTCATATGTTTTCCATCGACATGGGCGATTGTGACATTGTGCTAGGTGTCGAATGGTTACGCACTATGGGCCCCATTCTCGTGGATTTTAATGCATTAACCCTGCAATTCCATTGGGAGGGACAACAATATAAATTCCAAGGACTCATAATAGGTTCTCCTGAGATCATCAGTTCCCAAATCCATTCCATTCAAGCAGTTGAGACACCCTCCATGCATCCTAACCTCCAATCTATCATCTCCAAACACCAAGTTGTTTTTTCCACTCCTCAAGGACTTCCCCCTTCCCATGGTGTTCATGATCATTCCATTTTGTAATACCCTTGTTTCCCCCAGCTTGTAAATATAAATTTAGCCTTCTAAAATACTATGGGAAGACTGATTATGTGTGGATGTTGGAATTAATGAACCTTTTTTTATAGAGGTAATGTATATATTTGTGTTACTAAATAAAATGGAAGGTGTCGCATAACTACTGAAGGGGTTTCCAATGTAGATCATGATGCATGAGAGAGATGGTGAGAGGAACCAATAATGGTTGAGATGACCCCTACCAGACCAATACTTTGCTAGATTGAAATTGTTCAAACCCAGAACAGTTCTCTAACCCAAGGAATTTAATTACCAGTCAAGTTGGTAGTTGGGAAGTCTTCCTCAAGAGTCAATGAAGAGATGGGCAAAGTACCCATCTAGAAACTTCTTTATCTGACCCATGAAATTAGGAATTGGACCCACGAAATCTTGTTGAGGAAGGAAAGAAAAGGAAGGAAAATCGTGGGCAGAGGGAGAGGATGCAAGAGGAATGGGTCTGGTGACCATTTTTTGAAGAGTGAGAGCATGTGCATCTCTCTAGTTGTGAAGATAACTGAAAAACGAATTTGTGTCTAGGTACAAGACTCGTTGGGAAACGTTTTTCTAATCAAGCTGATAAATGGAACTACAAAAATATGGAGTGATTGAGTGAGAAATCACAACAACCTCCCTTGCTTGGTGGATAAAAACTAATCTTCCAGAATTCCTATGGGAGGAGGAAAGTGACCTCCATTCCTGGTTGTTGTTGAACAAAAGGAAGAATCTCTCTCAGGGAATCATGATCTAGCTAGGGGGTGGCCAATGGTAAATCTTTCCATAAGTTGGTGTGCCTATGGTCGGCTGGAAAAGGGCACTCCTTTCAGCAGTTGCAACACTTTATGTGTTCTAGATAAGTATAGTTTGCCAAAATCTCTGCAGTATTAAGTTCATTGATAACTATAGTCTCTGTTTTAGAGCAATATAGGTTCAATATTTTTTTTATTAAAGTACCTTGAAGAATTTAGGTGTGAATGTGAAATGTTACAGCTAAATATGTTGGTGAACAATTTCACCTTGTGACTGCATGTGCCAAATTCTAGGAGTGAATTGGTGTGGTTGACTTTGTTGCACAGTTTAATGCATGCATTGGCAATGATAAATGAACAATTAAAACCTCTATAAAGCATATGAAAAGGGAGAGACTTAGTTATGCATAATTGTGTTCTATTTTAGTTTTTCATCAAGCCTTATTACAGAAAATTTGAGTATATCAGATCTAGGTTTGGACTTTAGGGAAACAACCCAAATATTAAAAAAATGCAAAAGTCATTACAAATAGGTAGAGAGGAAAATAATTTTGGAATTATGCATGAAACTTCTTACTTGAATTCAAAGTGAAAAATCCCTTTAGATTTCATTTGGGAATTAATAACAATTATGCTAAACTTTTGTTAAATCTCTTATAAATTTGGGAAGAATCCCCATAATTGTGTTCAACTATAATTTTGGGTACAAATATAAAACTTACAATGGAGGAAATTATTTGCCTTTAAGACTAATTTACTTAAATTTTGGGTAAGAAAAGTAAATCACGGTAAAAGGAGAAAATCTACTCCTTTACAGAGGAGGATGGGAAAATTAGAAATACGAATTTAATTCCAAAATGGAGAAATTTCCTTGATTTAGGATTTTATTAAATTGTTTTATAAAGACTAGGAAATTATATTTCTTTTCCCTTCTTTTTCCTGTAAGAGAAAATAATCCCATTTAAATTTTCCAAGTAATAAAATTGTGCAAGGCTACGAAAATATATATATGTATATATTATTGTTATTATTATTATTATTATTATGGAAAAATGAAGGTTAACATCCTCTAAAATGAAAAGGCCTGAAACCAAAAGAAAATGAAATTTAATACTATTCTAATGTCAAAGCATACCAAGGTATGACCCATGATTAAATGCTTTAATCATCTCATGGACTTCGGGACTTTGAGGCTTAGGAATGTTTGGAGTGTTGTAGCACACGGGCTAAAATGGTCGAAGGACCAAACATACCATTTCCTTTCTTATGGTTGCATAAACATTCAAATATTAATTATGTTATATTACGTTGAATGTAATTGAATTAAGGTAATTAAATATGATAAATATTTAATGAGATTTATTATATTATAATATAATATAATACCACGACATAATATAAGTGGGACCCTTTTGGGAATTCGAGACTCTGAGGCTCCGGGAGGTTTGAGAATGGAGAGTGTGTTGAAGAGCCCAAGGAGTTGACCGGGGGATTTTTCCCTCATTCCAATATTAAATATAATATTTGGGATTTAATAAACCCGGGTGCAATTTCCAAGAGGGTGTAATATAATATAATATATTATAATATTTGCACGTGGATGTGGCCAAACCCTTTTTCCTTTTTTAAACTAGTATATAAATATGTAACATGTATTATTATTATAAATATGTAACATGTATAATGTGAGACCCCTTCGGGACTTCGGGACTCAGGAGTTCAGGACTCTAAAAGTTCGGAACTTCAAGACTCCAAGATGTTTCGGGTGATAGAGTGCATGAGATAAAATGACTGAAGGCCCAGACCTGCCTTTCCTTGTTCCAAATTTTATATGAATAATAAATGCAATTAATTAAATTATATTGTATTTAATGTAATTGAATTTGATGTAATTGTTTATAATAAATGTTTGACCTGATTAATTACATTACAATGTAATATAATTAATTATATTTGCATCATATCATAATATAAGTGGGACACCCTTAGGAACTTTTCGTTTGTGAGTTCTTGGCATGTGCATAAGAGGATGGAGAGTAAATATGCCAAAGTCCAGAGATTTACATAGTACTTGCTATTAATGACCCTAAGTGCAAATTAAAATATTTAATTATATTATAATATAATTTATTATGATTATATTATAATATAATTTATTATGATTATATTATAATATAATTTATTATGATTATATTATAATATAGTTAATTAAAGTCTAATTAGTAATATGAATTGATTGTGAGTTAATGTGATGAGGCTTTAATATAATAATTAATACTAATCCATCCCGAAATATTGGATTTCCAAGGAAGAAGGGAAGTGAATCCTTGGTTTAATCGGGTCGGTAATTTAGGCCAAATAAAAATGGAATTTACGGGGTTAACTAATATTAATAAATTTTTACTATTCCTAATGGAGATTAAATAAATAATTAATAAAGAGCGGGATTTTGTTATGATAATGATTAATTATGTTAATAGGCCTATAAGAGCTAGATAAGTGCCAACCTCTAGTTGGGCGAGCCCGTGTATGCTATGATGATATGGCATGTCAGAGAAAACCCATGCGTCAACACGAGACTAGACACGAAATAAGTGCGGGACCCTCATTGAGCATAGGTTATGTGTTAAGTGTGAACCAACCTAAACTGTTAGACCCGAGGGTGGACACATCCCCACCATAGATTTTAGATGGGGAAAAGTCCTCCAGATTTTAGAACTTTGGGAGGTTTTGGGGTTGTATGAAACTGATAGAGGTCCAAAGGCCCAAAGCCACGAAAGCTCTGTAGAAACTTTCCTTGTGACCTTGTCCTTCGATGGCTAGGTCACCGATAGAAGATGACGACTTCCATCGCGTTACTGTTGCGTCGACTGGTATGAATGAAGTAGAGTCACGTGGGTGCCACATGGCGAGGGGGTGGCCCTTGGCCAATGATGCCCTGAAAATTTCAGAAAGCCATAACTATCAATCTGTAACTCAGTTTTGGACAAGCTTATAGTCGTTGGAATACTCTCAATGAGCATAATACGATGGTGTCCTTTTTAGAGGAATTCATGAAATTTGAAGGAAAATGAAAAAAACTTATGCCTCATCCCTTAAAAGGATACTTAATGGGTTTGGTGTGTGGCACATTCCCCTTGTTCGCAACAGTCTTCCTCCCAATGTTCTCCCTTATCATCATCTCTTTTCCCAAAAGAATTAAATTGAGAAAATCATGCAACAGTTTCTCCAAGCGGGTGTTATCCACCCTAGTACCAACCCCTATTCTTCTCATGTGGTCACGGTACTCAAGAAATAAGGTACTTGGCGCATGTGACCTGATTTTTGTGCCCTCAATAAACTCAACATCAAAGACAAGTTTATCATTCCAGTTATTGATTATCTTTTGGATGAATTGAGTGGTGCTCATTACTTTACTAAACTTGATCTTCATTCTGGATACCACCAGATACGTATGAAAGAAGCAGACATTCCCAAGACTTCCTTTAGAACTCATGAGGGTCACTATGAGTTCTTGCTCATGCCCTTTGGCTTTTGTAATGCCCCCTCCACCTTCCAAATGTTAATTTTTGAGCTATTATTAGGTTTCTTTTCAATTTACTAGATAACAATAGCATAGGTAGGATCACTGAGAGAAACACAATAACAATATACACATCATTTATCCTCAAAAACCTTCATGGGGGGGGAAAACCCAGAAAAAATTCCTTAATATAGATAGCCAATACAATGCCAGGACAATAAACCAAAACACTAGAGAATATCCAACACTGAGCAATGTGCCTCTCTCTTCCTTCTTCTCCCAACTACAGCTACCAAACTTGCACACTTGATGAGTGAATGAGTGAGTGTACAAATGAGGCACTAGCCTCCTTTATTTATACTAGTTGGTAGGCACTGGAAAGGTGTTTCTTCACTGGGTAGGGCCAACTTCTCTTCTTAGTGGCTAAAACCACTTTAATTAGGCATGGGGGTCGACTTCTTAATTAGCATAATATAATTAGGATTTTGACGAATCCACAAAATGGGATTTGGTCAAGTACAAAGACCGACATGATCAATCCACAAAAGGGGATTAATCTGATGAATAGTAACTCAATAATAAACAAAATACTCTTTTCATTTACGATATTTCAACACTCCCCCTTAACAAGAAGGGTATTATACAAAATCATCAGGAGAGAGAGAGGGAAACAACATCAACAACATCTAGAACACTGACTGGCATATCTATAAATCATCAGAAGTTTTTATCATCATCAATATCATCATCCACAAGGACATGGAATAACATCATCATCATCTGCATCAACATGAAATAGTATAACACTAATACATCATCATCATTAATAACAACACAAGGTTGATACAACATAAACAACAACAATATCACAACACAAAGGTTGGAGCATCATCAACATCAGCATTAAGCTGGAAATCTTCAACACGAAGCTGACATCTCATCAACATCAACACTTAAGATGGAAATATTCAGCACAGAGATGGCATCTCAACAACATTAGCACGAATCTAGAAATCTTCAGCACGAGGCTGACATCTCAAAAAAATCAACACAAAGCTGGAAATCTTCAGCACGAGGTTGGCATCTCAACAACATCAACACAAAGCTGGAAATCTTTAGCACGAGGCTGTCATCTCAACAACATCAGCACAAAGCTGGAAATATTCAGCACGAGGTTGGCATCTCAACAATACTCCCCCTTTCAAGGGAGGTCCTTTCAGACTACACCAAGCTTGTCTCAGAATTGCTCAAACTTTACACGAAATAGAGGCTTTCTCAACATATCTGCAACCTATTCATCTGTGCCAACATAATGGAGCTTTATGGCTCCTCTCTACACCATATCACGAATGTAATGATATCATATTTCTATTTGTTTTGAATTGTCATGGAACACATGGTTCTCTGTCATTTTTATGCAACTCTGGTTATCTAATAGAATCATGGTTGCTTCCATCTCCAGATCAAATAGACATGTCAACAACTTCCGAAGGAATATGGCTTCACAACTGGCAGAACATTCAACAATGTATTCCACTTATGTCATGTTGAGAGAAATACTTGATTTCTTCCTACTCTTCCATGAGATCATGGCTGACCCTAGACTGAAACAACATCATGAGGTGCTCTTTCTGTCAGAGACACTTCCAACCCAATATGAATCGGTATATCCACTCAGTCTGAATTCATTATCTCCATTATAACTGATACCAAAATCCAACGTACCCTTAAGGTATCTCATCACATGTTTTGCAACAACAATGTGAACATGTCTGGGTTCTACCAGAAATTTACTCAAGGTGTTCACAACAAAACACATATCTGGCTTGGTATTCGTCAGATACATCAACCATCCAATGATCTGTCTGTATAGTGTAGCATCAACTAACTCTGATGAAGTATCAACCAGGAGATTCAACTTTGTTTCCATGGGAGTATTTATGGATTTGCACTCCAACATATCAAACCTCTTTAGTATTTCAACTGCATACTTCCCTTGGTTAAGGAAGATCTTCTCTAGGCTTTGTCAAACCTCAAGACCTAAGAAGTAGTGCATTAGGCCTAGGTCTTTCATCTCAAATTCTATAGCGAGATTCTTCTTACAATCAATGATGAGATTTTTTTCTATAATTATAAATAAGTCATCCACGTACAACAACAATATAACAGGATCATCATTCATAACCTTGAAGTAAAGGTTAGAATCAACTTTACCCTTGGTAAAGCCCAAGCTCGTCAGGAAACTGTCAATTATTCCATACCAAGCTCTAGGAGCTTACTTCAATATGTACAAATCCTTTTTCAATCTGAATACATGAGTCTTTCTATCTTCAACTTCAAACCCTTGAGGTTGTTCTATGTACACTTCTTCTTCAATGACACCATTTAAGAAAGTTGTTTTCACATCCATCTAGTGTAACTTCCACTTCATCTTAGCTACAAGGGCTATGATGATTCTGATAGAAATGTATCTAGCTACAGGAGAAAAAGTATCTTCATAATCAATGCCTTCCTTTTGGGAAAATCCACGAGCTACAAACCTTGCTTTATATTTCTCAATACTTCCATCAACAACATGTTTTATCTTGTATAGCCATTTGGAAGATACTACATCTTTGTTCTTCGGTCTGGGAACTATTTTCCATACATCATTCTTTATAATGGATTGATATTCTTCTTTCATGGCATCTACCCATTCTTTCTTTTGAATGGATTCTTCAAAGCAAGTAGGCTCCTTCTCTAAGAGATCACACATCGAAGCCATGTAATTGGAGAATGTCTTGGGTTTTTTGAGTTGTCTCATGGTTCCTTCGAGGGCACCATACTTCTCTCCATCTTGAATAAGTTCCCTCGCCCAGGCTAGATTTCTCTTGTGGGAGATCATCATATGGGGAGGTTCTTGAGATTCTATTATGTCATGATCTTCTGGAATCTCCTCATTGAGGGAATTTATGACTTCCCTCACTAGTTATGCAACTCTGAGAGCTATAGGTTCCTCTTCATATACTTCTTCAAGATGGCATCTTCTTGATTTCTTGAGTGATGTGTCTTCATCAAAGGTTACATCTCTATTGATCTCAATATGTTGGTAACCTGTTATATAAATTTTGAAGGCCTTTGAGACCTCATAGTATCCAACAAATATTCCCTTCTTTCTTGAAGGGTCCAACTTGGTTCTCTTCTTTTTCGGAATGTGCACAAATATTGGACATCCAAATATTTTGAGATGGCTTACTTCTAGCTTCTTTGGAGAACATCTCTTTATGGGTTTTGAACCTGAGAGAACTATGGGATAATATGTTATGTACATATATTGTTGTTCTTGTTGCTTCTGCCCATAAATGCATTGGAAGATCTTGATCATGGATCATAGTATTCACTGCTTCCACTATAGTTTTGTTCTTTCTTTCTGCTACACCATTTTGTTGAGGATTGTAGGGAGTGGTGAGCTCCCTCTTGATCCTGACATATTTACAAAAGTTTACAAACTCTTTTGAGGTGTATTCTCCTCCATTATCTAACCTGAGTATATTGATCTTTCTTTCAGAGAGATTTTCTATCCAGGCTTTGAATTCCTTGAATTTACCAAACACTTCATCTCTTGATTTCAAAAAGTAAACCCAGGTTTTGTGAGAATAGTCATCAATAAAAGATATATAGTATACATACCCACTAATGGAGGTTGATGGCATTAGGCCACATACATCTGCGTGTATGAGCTCTAAGACTCCCTCTTCTTTACTATCGCTCTTCGGGAAAGGGTTCTTGATGTTATTTCCTTGTGCACATCCATTGCACACACCTTCATGGTCAACCTTGAATTTTGGTAGACTTGTGACTGCCTTGCTTACATATGGTAATGCCTTGTAGTTGATGTGAGCTACTCTTCTATGCCAAATTTCACATGGATTCTCAATGGAATCAATCAAGGATGCTTCTGAGTGACCTTTTAGTTTATACAAGCTACCTTCTTTTGTTCCAATAACAATTGCTTCTATGATTTTTCCTTTAAGCCACATAAGAACTTCTCCATCTATGAAAACAACTCTAAAGCCTTTCTTATCTAAAGTTGAAATAGAAATTAAGTTATTTGTCAAACCTGGTACATATAGTACATCCTTCATCTTCATTGGGGTCCCTGAATCAAGTTTGTAATTTGACTCTCCTACTCCTTTGGTAGGGTACTTTTAATCATCTCCAAGTGTAACTTTCTGGGGAAGGTTCTTTTATATAAGGCTAGAGAGAATGTATCTTTGACCTTTCATGTGCTTGGAAGCACCACTATCTATGAGCCAAGTATCCTCACCAGGTGACACTAATCATGAGAGGGTAGAGATTAATAAATAGTCTTCAATCTGTTCTTTTATCATATTTGTGGGTGGCTCTTCATCTTAAACTGTATGGGCATGGTGCCTTCTATTTTTCTTCTTGTATTATTCTCTTATAGCTGAAAAATTATTATCAATATGTCCCATATTGTCACAATGGTAACATTGATAGGATGAGAAATCCTTTTCTCTTCTTTGACCTTTCTGAAACTTTTGGAATCTGTTGATTAAAGTTGGTTGTCATTGATGTCAACCCTTGAAGAAAGCCCCGTAGCACAAAGGCTTGGGTAATGGACCCAATATTGTCTGATGTAAATATGACTCATTATTGTTTTGTCATGGTTGATAAGAAGTAAATATGGATGAACTCCAAAGTGGTCCCCTTATGGTGAAAGCCCTCAC